>JBAGKO010000016.1:8702320-8712706 GCA_037177275.1 Acacia concinna
CATTTAAGCTGACTCATGAAAAGAGAAACCCATGTCAATGAATAATACCCCTCCCATAAAAATGACATTGCTAGAATAAATAAATTAACGTAAAGATAAAAGCACATTGGGGTGAGAGTCGCCGCTACCCCAAATATTGGACTGGGGTCTATTTGTTCTTTTGTTCAATTCTTTGTTTGTTTTGGCCTGTTCTTACCTTGAATTGTACTCTATTCAGGTGCATGTTTTTGCTCGAGTTTTAAATTATAATTTTCATGATATATTTACATTCAAAATTACCACATAAGAAACAGTAAGCTATAACAAAATTTCAAGAACAAAATTCACAATTTAAAGTTGGTTTAATATAATTTTTGATACTTTAAATTTGCCCTTATATTAGTTTTGTTTAATTAAATTTCAAACTATAGGTTTTGGTCTCTCTAATAGTAAAATGGTTTAAGTTTTTATTGATTTCTAGAGACCAATGCACGAAAGAAAAAAAAAAACTTAAGGACCAAAACTTATAATTTAAAATTTAACTACCAAAACTAAAATGAGGATGAATTTGAGAAATCAAAAATTGTGTAAACCTTTTTAGCAGGCAACAAAAAAAAGTGTTAACCTTTTTAAATTTTATGAACATGCTAATGCAAGAAGAGAAGAGTTGTATTTAAAATCTATCTAATTTCTTAGTATGAGGTGGGGGTATTTATACAGCTTTTACAATTAATAATAAGCTAACTTCTACCTATTATTTACAATGAATGCTAACTTCTAACTATCCTTACAATGAGTCCAGATTCTCTCTGTGGCGTTTTCTTCTTTTTTCTCTTAGGCTTGAGGGGGTCTATGTGTGTATTTTTAAATAAAAAAAAATGGATACTGAGATTTAATAGAATCAATGACTCATATCAGTTTCTGAGAGATAAGGAGATAGAAAATGCCGCTAAGAAAATATGCTCCCCTTACAATGAATATTAACTCCCAATTACCGTTATAATTGCTAATAGAACATAACATTGCTATTAATAATAATGCTTAATAAGCATTATTTCTGACCATTCTTTCCTGTTTGTTCAACAAGTTATAGCTTTGGAGATTAAGACCCTCAAAATTAAGGATAGAGAGAAGCATGCAAATGTGTGATGCTGATAACTTTTAGGAAATAGATAACGTTTCAGCACATTTTATTTTATTTTTTACCTATTTTTGAAATTAAAATGTGCATAAAAAAATTTATAGAAGAAAATGTACATGGTTAAAAGAAATTCTTTCTATTATCAAGCAAAATTCTTCAAAGTATCAAGCAAAAGTAAAAAAAAAAAATTTATTGTTTTATCTTGTATAGTTTATGATTAAAATGAGAATTTATAAATCTTTTATATTATAGGAAGATGCAGCCAAGTAAGGAAGTTTTTCAAGGATCAAGGAATAAATATAAAAGAAACTAATAGGAGTTATGAATGATAATGGGGATTTGAGCTTATTGTGTTGTATACTTCAGCCAATGACCAGTGTACTGAATTGAATGACAAAAAGTACAGTTAAACGTTTCATTTGTTGAAGTTGATTTCAAGGGTTTTTATTACTGGGAGGCGTAAAAAATCATTCATTACTGACCTAGAGAAGCTGAGACATGAAGGGAGGAGGCTTAAGAAGGAGTTTTTAATTTGAAGAGTTTTGAAGCTTGGGTGGTTATAATAAGAGAGATTTTGGGATTTCTAACTTTATTTTGTCACTTTTCTCCTCTTTTTTACTTAGTTCATGGTGCATTTACTTGCTTGGTCTAGTTTTTCGATACATTTCGACTTAAATATTTCATTCTAAAATTAGTTCATTCTAGAATTATTTTAAACCTTTGCACTACAAAAAACACTTAATTTCTGACAAAATTTGACATAAAACAAATTTCCTTATGAAATCCAGTTAGAAAAATTTCTGACAGAATTTGTGACGGAATATATTCCGTGGCAACATTTGAGACGGAATCTGTGACGGAAAATTTTTCCATCGAAAATTTTGTAGAATTTTTTTTTTCATGGGCAGTTTGAAAATTGATTAATTTTTTAAATAATCTGTCTTAAATTAAAAATTATAATATTATTATCCATAAAATATATACAAATTATTTATCCATTATTATTGCATAAATTATATTACAATACACATAATTTTTATAATATATTTTATATATAATAAAAATAAAATACTTAATCTAGTACACTACTTATAATTAAAATTTATATGGGGGCAAAGAAATTTAAAATTTATATTATATAATTATTAATGGGTTAAGGGTCAAATTTATTCTAGAAGTATTGCCTGAGGAGCGATTTTGCTCTGAAAGTTTGTAAAATGGGGCAATTTTACCCCTGCCGTTAGTTGACTATCAGTTGACCAAATATGTTGAACTGATAGTTCACAGGTTATCCGCTATATTTTTGCTAAAGTGAATATTTGTTCTGTAAGTTTTAAATATATTAATTTTGATTGTAGTTGATCAAATATATTGAATTGACAGTCCGCATGTCATCCAGTTTACTTTTGTTAAGGTGAAAATTTGTCTCAGAAGTCCATCTGTCATCTAGTTCTTATTTTCTAAAGTTATATTTAAAAGTTTTGGTACAAATTTTCACCTTAGCAAAACTACACTGGATGACATGTGGACTGTTAGCTCAACATATTTAGTCACCTAACGGTCAACTAATAGTCAACTAACGGCAGGGGCAAAATTGCCCCAAATCATACTTCCGAGGCAAAATCGCTTATTAGGCAATACTTCCGAGGCAAATTTGGCATTTAACCCATAATTAATTGATGATATTAATATATGATAACGATATATAAAACTAATATAATTTTTGAGAATATATATAAATATATATTATTAGAAATTAATTAGTTAAATTAAAAATCAAATTCAATTTTAAAAGGGGAGAAAAATATATTTTAAAAAAATTTATTCCAGATGAATATATAAATATCTTTTCAATTTATATAAATTTCAAGAAATTTATAAAATTCAATTTCAAAAGTGGGAGAAAAATAAAAAAAATTAATTTAGTTTATTGAATATTATATTATATATAGATATTTAATATATGTATATATATATTTTTATATATATATAACTAATATAATTTTCAAGAATGTATATATATTATTATAATTTAACTAGTGAAATTAAAAATAAAATTCAATTTCAAAAAAGAGAGAAAAATATATTTTAAAAACTTTAGTTTAGATGAATATATAAATTTTCTTTAATTTATATAAATTTAAAAAATTATATAAATGATTTTGAATATTATACTATATATTTATATATTTTATATATATACATATATTGGTAGTATAATAATATATTTAAGGGAAAAATCCCAAAAAAGGATTGTCGAAATGTGTAAAGGATGATTAGTGCTACAAAATCAAGAAATTCCAATTCAGTCTATCGGTAGGAATCTGGAATTTTTGAATCTTGAAATATTGTGAGATTACATAAATGCCCATAGATTTTCACAATAAGAGTATCTCAATTCACAATAGTATAGCATTTAGATAATAATATGTATTCAAGCTCTGAGTTGTTGTGAATTGACATATTTTTGTTGTGAAAATTCATGTGCATTTACTTAACTTACATAAATGCCCCTAAATTTTCACAACACGAGTATTTCGATTCACAACAATAGAGGCATTTAGGTAATATATATTCAAGCTGAGTTGCTGTGAATTGAGATACTCTTATTGTGAATAGAGATACTGTTGTTGTGAAAATCCAGTGGCATTTATGTAAATAAGTAAAGTTGAAATTTCCCAATTTTATAGCACTAAATCGTTCTTTATATATTTTGGCGGTCTTTTTCTGGGATTTTCCATATTTAATATATATATATTTAATTGTTTTTGTATAAGAATATTATATATATAAATTTGTAGTTAGAAACCATATGCTCTTTGCAGGTCAGGTGGTAAGGCATCACATGCGTAGGAGGGAGGTCATGGGGTTTGAAACCTAGTGAGGCAACATTTTCGCAAAAAATGGTGTGGCGACATGTGGTAGGGCGCGGACGCATCACTTGGCAGGGCAAGCTAAAGACATGTGGCGATGAGGTGGTGACACATGGCTTCTTCTGAGAGGTCCACGTGTCATTTTGTATTTTTTAAAAAATAAAAAATGAAAAAAATGAATTTGAGACAGAGTTCGTCTCAAATTCTGTTGCAAATTCCGTTCCAAATTTGCTTCATTTGTAACACACTTTTTACCTACAAAATCCGTTTCGTCGGAAATTCCAACACATTGTTTTCCATCCCAAATCCATTGCAAATTCCGTTGGAAAAGACGAGTTTCGTCACAAATTCAGTGGCAAATTCTGTTAGAAATTCAATGCTTTTTTGTAGTGCTATATGGATTGAGACTTTGTTATTCTCTCTATTCTAACATCTATTGAAGTGTTATGTATTGATTTTATTCTATACTCTCTGTGTTTGGTTATTTTTATTGAATGAAATTATGCTTGAAAGATGTTATATTGTTTAAAGAACTTTAATAAAATCATGCTAGTCTTGAAATTCTTGCTTGAATAGATAATTTGTTAATAGAAAAGAGATTTAACTATTAACATAATATTATTATTATAAGATTGAGTCTTAAAGGCTATTTTTACTAACTTGTTGCAAGATATTAAATGAGTTCTTAAGATGTTGATTTTAATACGGGAAAGCTTTTATAATATTTGGGAATCTTAAATAATCATTTGGTTCTCAATTAAAACTAGTTAAGAGGAAATTAATTAGTCTCATGAAGCATATATTAGGAGAAATAATTCTAGAGTCTCAAATTCTTGAAGACAGAATCAATTTTACTTTGCTTCTTTCAATTTAGTTTGTTTTGAACAAACATTGTTTTCACAAATTGAAATACTCAAAATGCGTTTTTACTCAACCTAATTAAAACACAATTATGACAATTACTTCAATTTTACCTTAGGTCTCCTGAGAACGACAACTTTTTCTACTACTTGTGATCCATACTTTTACGGTAAGCTAAATGCCGAACAATCCACACCCCAAATTTTCTTTGGCTAAAGCTCACTGCTTGCTCTCTTTCTTTTACATTTACCTAAATCAAACTTCAGAGAATTTATGATATTCATGTTTAAGCTGCCTCAGGAAAAGATAAACTTATCAATGAATAATGTACAAGGGCAATAAATAACAAGAATGGAAGAAAAAAAAAGTTTTATTAGGTTTTGGGTCATACGGCTTATAAGGGCGACACCTTAATAATTTGTCATGAGTAGGTTTGAGAGCCTAGTTAGTCAGAAACAAAGGAGACTGTTTATGAAAGAATTGAAATGATTAAAGGAAGATCCTCCAATCTCAGTAGCTTCCAATGCTTTCTTCCTCCACTCCTCAACTTTCTGCTTAGCTTCCCTTCCCTTTTCTCCCTCCATCATTTCCTTCACAAGCTCTGCAACTTGGTCCCGCTTCACATCTTCATTCACCTGAACCATTACATCTAACTCAATTATGCATGTCTACTGCTAAAGAATACATAATTTTTGCATTTGTTATCTCAGTCAATGAACTGATTTTGTATTCTAATTGAATTATAACCCTAACATGTACCAATTTATCAATGACTTGCGAAAAATATAGGCATGCAATAAACAAATTCTACATCTGATTCATATAAGAGTGGAAATTAGTTAAAAGCTAATTATTTGTATTAAATGGATACTTGTTTATCTAAAATACCCTCTTTATTAATTATGTGCATATTAGCACTGCCACTTGATGGGAACCTCTTAATACTGTCATTCAATAAAGTGGATTGAAGTTATTTTTCTAAAACTAACAAACGCACCTATGTCCAGCTTTAATGTTAGGTACCAGAGGGAATACTTCATCAATATGGCTATGTACCCTAAAGGCTTAAATTCTATCCAGTATAAGTGAGATGTTATGGTTTGATGATCCTACTTTTAATCTCAAACCGTAGTCTGCCCCTTAAAATGCATGTTTACTTTATATACACAAAAATCATTTGATTTGGAGATAACATGCATATAGCCCATTTATAGAAATACCATAATAATTTATAGCATTTATAAATATCAGAAAGTCATGTACCTCCATTGCTATGTTCCAATGTGTGCATGCATATCTGCAATTAGTCTGTTGCTCGGCAAAAAAAGGCCAACAAATCATAGGAACACCTTCACATAAAGCTTCAGTAATGGAGTTCCATCCACAATGTGTCAAGAACAATCCAACAGATGGATGAGCAAGAACCTTCTCTTGATGACACCAGCTTGTGATGTAACCTGTTTCCTTAATTTCATCACAAAACTCTTTCGGCAAAACCGCTGATTCCCCCATCACCACATCAGACCTTATTATCCACAAAAATGGAACCTTGCTGTCTGCTAAACCCCAAGCAAATTCCTTCAGGTGGTTCTCTGACATCACGGTCCAGCTCCCGTAATTCACATACAAAACCGAACCGGGTTCCCATTTCTGGAGCCAGTTGAGACATTCTGTGTCTTCCTTCCAAAGGTTTGGTCGTACAGACGTCAAGTGGTTTTCAGGAACATGCCTGAGTAACAATGGGAGAGGGCCAATGGTGTATATGTTGTTGGGAAAAAACTTGGATTTTATAGCTTCAAGGACTTGAGATTCCAAGTGTTGGAACGTGTTTATGATGATTGTCTGTGATGTCAAACAGTTTTGTATCTCTGTTCTTACGAAATCGAATATTTTCGTGTTAATGTCGTCGGTTCTGATAAAGCTTGGCATGTCTTTGAGTCTCATATTTGGCACTCCAGGAATCCAATCTATGGGCATGTCTAGTGCACTTCTAGTGATGGATTCAGTATCTGCAACAAGAAATTGCTAGCTACTTGTGAATTCTAGTATTACAATGTAAAAGGAAAAATGGGTTAATGCTATCAGTTGTTAAAATTTGACTGAATTTTGGCTTTACTATAGTTTCAAATAATTGTTTTTTTACTTAATTTTGATTTGATTAACAGTTTCCCCTTACTATATTTAGAGCGTAAAAGATTTTCATCTTCTCAACAATTGTACTAATCTAAATTTGAATTTGTATTTTGCTCTTTAGGGTGATACTGCTTGCCATTTTGACAAACAGCCTTTTTTTTTTTTTTTTACTTTATAATTTTATAAGGATTTGATTTAATTTCAACTGCATAAATTTAAGTATAGAGATTAAATCCAAAATTCGTTACAAGTACTGAGACCAAAACTAAAACTCTGTAGCAATTGAATCAAAACTCAATTAAAGTATGAGGACAAGAACCAAAACTCATAATTTTGGTTTTGCTTTATATACCTTCAGCTAATTTGTTTTTAAAAAAATTAAATGTTTTGCATATAATAAAGATCAAATTGAAAATTAAATGAAATTATAACGACATAACCTGCATATTCCATTTGATTAAAAAAAAAACCCTATACATTCCGGATTATTTATTTTTCATAATTTTTTTAAAAAATGAAACGAAATAAAAACTATCAACATATTACACGAGAAAATTCTTTATATATTAATAATACAACTCATTTACCCAAAAAACGAGCCATTTATATTTATAATCTATATACTCCCTCGGATCCTAATTATATATAGACGGTTTTTTTTTTAATTTTTGCAGTTGAAAGTACCTTTGAATGGAATAATTCCTCTGTGGATAAGAGCATCAAACTGAAGGTAGGCCAAGAAGCCACAAGCTGAAGCGGTCCAGAACTGAGCTTCGGGTATCCCTAATTCCTTCGCAACTTCTATAGCAAAGCTCATAAGTCCATCAGCTATGATGCACCTCACCGCACCGAATCCTTCTCCCTGCGCCGCCGATGACTGCATCTTCTTCACCAGCTCCTTAAACGGCGCCGAACAGTTCCTCCTCAAAGCGTCAGACAACTCCGACACATCCGGGTTAGCATCCTCCGGACCCGACTGAAGCAGCCCATCGGGTATCGTCTCCAACTGGAAACCCGGAAAGCCCTTGGCGAAGTCGGGTCCTAAGGATCGGACCAGGCGCCTGTGATACGACTGCGTGTCCACCATAGTTATGGCGAAACCCTTCCAATGAAGGAGTTTGACCAGCTGCATAAAAGGGCTGACGTGGCCCTGCTGAGCCGGGAACACAAACTGCATGTGGCTTCCCAGAATTATGTGAAGCGCTCATTTTCTGGGTTGCTTTATATTTTTCATGGAAAGAAAGATGAAATGATCCTGATCTTGCATTAATGTGTGTGTGTGTGTGGGGTGTGTGTTTTAACATATTATGATAAACTGTATATAAAAAATTTTAATTATAAAAATCAGTTGACTTTTTTTAAGAGTCTTAAAAATATTAAAAATATTATTTAATTATATCATATGTAGTATTTTATTATATTATATATTAGTTTATAAGTCAAACAATATAGTTTGAAAAAAAGATTATAAATTTTAATATATTAAAATAATATAATTAACTTTTTTAAAATTCTAAAAAAAATGTTAACTATCTTCTATAATTAAAACTGGATGAAGTGTGTGTATATATATATATTTATTGTGGTTGGGTGAAGCCACCCTTTTCCCATAGCGTGGGTCAGCGAAATAATTTGGCTTGGCCAAAAAATAACAAAATAGTTTGGCGGTGTGCTCATCTAGAGGATAAGTAAGGCTATGTTTGGTTGCAAGCAGGCGAGGGCCACATGGACTGTAATGGTAAAAAATGTGAAATAAGGATATATTTGATTCAATTCCATTACACAATGCAGAGTAATGCTATACAATGCAATATCAATTATTGGGCTAATATTTGGTTCGATTTTTAAATAAGGTGCAATGAGTTACTTTTTTAATAATTACTTAAAATTACTACATCACAAAATCTATTTTACCCTTAATACAATCTTTATAAAAAAAAATAAATAAGCGCCACTATGTAATGGTTGATGACAACACAATGGTTGCGGAGGGGTAGTGGCAGTGGCAGTGGCAACGACACCAAGAAGGTAATAGTGATGACACCAACGGTGGAGATATGACAGTTGAGGGGGAGGGAATGGCAGTGGCCACAACAGTAAGTGGCAAAGGAGGGGGTGGTGACAATAGTGGTGGTGGAGGAGAAAATAGTTGCAGCGGCAACAATGAGAGAGGTGAGGGTGGTGGGGATGCAGGAGGAGGATGTAAAGGTAGCAATGTTGATAATCTATATTGATAATACTCCCAATATAAGTTATTAAAGGAATGTGTAATTCAAAATTCTTAAAAAAGAAGTTAACTATCTCTTATAATTAAAATTGGATGAAGTATATATATATTGTGGTTGGATGAAGCCACCCCTTCCTAGAGCGTGGGTCAGCAAAATAATTTGATGGTGTGCTCATCTAGAGGATAGGGTGTGTTTGCTATCCTGATTGTCAAGGCCAATCGTACGATCAGAGTGCCAAAATTACGATAGCAAACGTGGCAAAAAAATTGGGTGTTTGGACAAGCTTTTTAAGTCATCGTGCACAGTGCTACAAATAGGTCCAATTACATAAGCATGAATTCCATGCTTTTCCTCCAATCATGGTACACAATTGCACTGTTCATCCTTTTTTTTTTCTAGATTTAATTTATTTCTTTCAATCCTAATTATAAAACTCAGTTGACTTTTTAAAGAATCCTAAGAAATCTAATCACCTTATTTTAAAGTATTAAAATTTATCATTTTTTTCAAATTATTTTGTTTTACTTATGACTAATGTATAATATGATAAAATACAATATATGATATAATTAAGTAACCTATATCGCTTCCTTCACTTCTCTAAAAAAATTTAATTGGGTCTTATAATTAGTATCAGAGGTAGTATAAATATCATATTATATTTATATGTAATAAAACTCCTTTCAGTTCTAATTATAAGATCTAGTTGGGTTTTTTTTGGAGAGATTAAAGAAGCCAAAAGAGTCAACTAGGTCTTATAATTAAGATCGGAGGTAGTATAAATATCACACTATATTTACATGTAATAAGACTCACTCCAATCATAATTATAAGACCCAATTGGTTGTTTTTAAGAGATTAATGAAGTCAAAAAAGTCAACTAGATCTTATAATTAGAGGATAAGAGGTAGTATAAATATCACAAGATATTTATATACACATGTGTGTGTGTGTAAGCTATATAATATAATTCATGCCATTTTCAGTTATTTCTCATCAAAAGTAACTTTTAAAAAATTTCAACCAAACAAGTTTTACTTTTGTATAAGTAACGATTACAATCTTTATTTTAAACACAAATCAAATTACCCAATCTTACTTTTACTCAATATTACTTTTTTAAAGGTACTAATTGCAATATTTAATCCAAACACACCCTACGTAAGGTTGT
>JBAGKO010000016.1:8712806-8727512 GCA_037177275.1 Acacia concinna
GAATTGATTTTGGATAGTATGACACTATAATGAGAATTGAAATTTATTTTTTATTTCCACCGGTCTGAGACCGGGTTAACTCCGGGCTAATTCCAGTCTGACCTATTGACCCTTGACTCAGTACCCCGACCAGTTTAATGTCTGATTCAGTTTTGAAAACCTTGGTGCTGCTAGTAATAAACAAGCACGCTTAGCTAGCGTTAAGCTAACTTTTGTTTTTTTTTCTTTTTACAATAGGAAGTTTGTGAATACACAACAGGCAGGTAGTTTGGTAATTTATTGCCATCAAATGCTTCCCTAAATATATAATCTTCCTCTGTCACAGTCCCACGATCATAGCATGACTATTATTTAATTAATATTACTCACTCCAGTCCTGGATATAACATCAAGTTAATTTTTTTTTACAGGAGGAACTTAAATATATTACTTAAACATAGTATATGTTGTGTATTATTATATGATATATCAATTCATAAATAATTAGTTTAAAGAAAAATGATACATATAAATACTTATTTATTTTGATAATTTAATTTCTCTAAAAAAAGTCAATTAAATGTATTATTATATTACTCCCTCTGAGATTAAATATAAGATCTAGTTGACTTTTTTCAGAGAAATTAATAAAAGTAAATAAGTTATTTAATTATATTATATGTAATGTATCATTATATTATAATATATAGGAAAAATTAAAATTTGGTCCCATGGAAAAGAATTTACAATCAAATGGTCTCGCAAAATCATTTAATTGCAACAAAATCTCATAGAGTTGTCAATGACATTCATAAAGTTGTTAATGACAATCCAATGATACCCATAGAATTGTCAACTAAGATTTTATTACAATTATACAATTTTATTGAATCGTTTGATTGTAAATTCCTTTTTTGAGGACCAAATCGTAATTTTCCTTAATATATATCAATTTATAATTCAAATAAAATAATTTGAAGAAACATAACAAATTTAAATATTTTAATGTAATTTAATTAACTTTTTTTAAATTATTAAAACAGAAATCAATTAAGCTTTATACTTAAAATCAGAATTCTAATAATAATGAAAGCCCAGTTACTCAATGCACATGGCGTCGTGGCGACATAGACAACAGCCACTAGCGTTATTTGTACTCCTCTGATTAGTGATTATTTCTTTGTTCTTTGCCAATAATACAACTAAGTGACTAACACAAAGAGGGCCTCTTATAGCCAACAACCTTTTTATTTTTGGTTCAAAACTAACGAAGATTATTATTAGAAGGAAATAAATAAATAATACTAGTCATAATAATAAAGGTTTCACGCGCTCTCCCTCACGAAAACCACTTAAAAATTTCACTAAACAAATAAGAATTAAATTGTTTTACACTACCATTACTAGCCCCATCCTGAATAATCTATATGGTCATCTTTCGACTGAGTGGACCTTGGAAATCCATTGGTTCAGTGATTTTCTGCTGAATAGAGAGCCACATTTGTTGGTCTGCCTGAAAACCTGAAAGCAACTGTTCCGGCTCAATAACAGATTCCCAAACCCCTGAATATAATAAAATAACTGAGCGATCACAAAATCCATCTGCCTAATACAATTATAAGACTACACACAGCAGTCAGTTAAGCAACTTACTGTGAATTCCATCAAAAAGGTAGAATTGTGAAGGGAAAATGGATACCCAATAATCAGTGAGTTTTGGCAATATATCAGCAAAAGAAATATGGGAAAGTTGACGTGCAACCGCATCCGTTTAGATGATGCTGAGCTGAGCTCTTCAAGCTCCAGCTTCATGTCACGGGGCCATTACTCTCTTCCCAAAAGGAATTCCTGGTGGGGTGTGTAGCGCACCCATTTATATAGCACTTCACTCTCCCAAGCCTCTCCGATGTGGGACTTTGTTACATTCTCCCACAGCCAATCCGCAAGGTCTCACCGGCATCCGGAGGTCCCCCTGGACTAAAACTCGGCTGGCTCTGATATCACTTGTCACGGGGTCATTACTCTCTCCCCAAAAGGAATTCCTGGTGGGGTGTGCAGCGCACCCGCTTATATAGCACTTCACTCTCCCGAGCCTCTCCGATGTGAGACTTCGTTACATTCAACCCCAGTCTCAGGCCCAGCAGCCCATTACCTACATTTGTTGAAAGGAAAACCAGAAGATTATTTCCCTAGGATAGTCAAATGCTTCAAAATCCTGATTTATTCCACTTCAATTTCTGCCGACTCCACTGGTAAGCTAACACATTTGAACTCATTAAAGTCTTCGCCAGTTCGCCCCACAGACATGTATATTTGCTCTTCTGCACATGCTGTTGTTAACAATTAGTATGAAACAGTTTATTGGTCCACAGACTAACAACAGGATGGCTAAAGTGGAACAGGCATCAGGAAAGTAATTAATTCTCTTGTGCCGGATAAGTGTGAACTGATCACAAAAAATCAAACTGTCTGTGTTACTGCTCCTGCAGATAATCAGATAGCAGAAAATATCCCTTCATGGCTTCTTTATCCTTTTCGTAATATTATCCATCAAACACTCAGCGCTGGAGACCGCATTTTCTGATGAGCTTCTAAATTTGACAAGTTCTCTGGGGTCCTTGGTGTCTTTCAGCAAATCAGAAAATGTTTTGGCCTTCTGCATTATAGAGTGTCTCCGGGCATGTGCTTCATCTATGTCTTCAACGTATGTATTTGGCAATTTAGTAGAATGAGGGACAGAAGACATCAAGCTGCATAGTTTTCGTGCCAGTTCAACCATCCCTCGCTTCTTTAATGCACTATTCATTCTCTGAAATGTGAGATACTGAGGAACTATACCCCTCCGAATCATATCTTCAAATTCTGCAAAAGCCTCTTCCAACCTATGCATTTTGCAAAGTAAATGAACCAACATAGTACTTATGGCAAGGTCCATGTCATATCCCTCATGCCTCATTTCCTTACTAACTTGAACTGCCAAGTTCAATTTCTCCTCTTCACATAGCATCTTCACTAAAAGATGATAAGTAAGCCGATCAGGGGTATAGCCAGATTCAATCATCTTGGTATAAAGATTCATACCCTCATCAACTTTCCTACATCTTGAGAAGTACCTAAAGAAGTAGTTATAGGTGGTGGGACTGGGGATGAAACCCCTATTTATCATCATCTTAAGAACCTTACTGGCACCAACAAGATCTCCTGCCTTACAAAATCCCTTCACCAAAGAATTGTAAGTTGAGTTAGTTGGGCCTGTTTCTAAAACAAGAAAGCGCTCCAGCATCCCCAAAGCCTCTTTGAATCTCCCAGCCTCTGCAAGAGCATCGATTATTGGGTTATACACAATTGCATTTGGTTCAATTCCTTGTTTGGTCATATCATTTACCAATTCAATTGCCTTTTCAACCCGACGCATCCGACAATATCCTTCCACAAGGGTGCCATAAGTCACCACACTTGGTCTTAAATTCGCCTTCTTCATCTCTGCCCAAAATCTTTCAGCATGTTTGAGTTTCCTTGATCGAAACCATCCATTTAGCATAATATTATAAATCCGAACTGATGGGACCCAAGATGGGTCCATCTTCTTTCTCTGAAGGAAATACTCTGAAGCTGTTCTGACAGACCCTTCTTTACAAAGTGAATCCAACAAAATCTCAAACAATCTCATTTCTGAATCCGAATTCATAATTGACTTTAAATTTCTAGCATACTCGAATGTTCGAATTGCAGGTTGTGGCATACCTGAAATATGTCGTCAAATAAGGCATTCTAATAAATCAAACTTACGCAATATCATGCAACAATAGAGCACTCTTATCATCCCATTCTCTCCCACGGAAAAACCAAGAATAATTTTGAAAATGAAAATTATTTTGATAAAAAAAAAAAACTTGAGTGTGCTTCCAAAGATGGTATATAGATTACAGGCATATTCCAGTTCAAATTTTATAAGAAAATGCGTAAAGGCAGACTGTAAGACTACAAAGTCAGTTGCAAATTAAATTGATGACACAAAAACAGATATAAAAACGTCTGATGCAGCCGTTAACATTTGAACGATTCTGAAATGACATGTTACCTGCAAGCGCATACCGTCTGATCATTATAGCAAAAGCATCCCCTGAAACAAAAACGGCTTCCTCGTGGCGATCAATCCGTTCAAGAAGCAAAATCCAAGCGGAGTCAAACTCCCTCGATTTGGCAAGAACGTTGATCATAGAGTTAAAAAGCGTGACGCTGGGCCTGAACCCTGGTCGCTTCTGAGCCCAAAGAAACAGCGAGTGTAGTAACTTTGGGGATGAACTGAAATGACCGAACACCGCTTGCAGCAGATCCGGATCCGGTTCAATCCCGGACTCGTCGAGCGCATTATCTAGAGCTGGACCCTGAGAGATGGAAGGGTTGACAAATAGATTGGCAATGACGGAGAAGTCATCGCGCGACAAGTTAGGGGCTGCATTCGCTTTCAGGTTGGGGTCCGGGTTGCGTTCTGGGATTGGTAGTGATGGCCAATCGATGATAGAGCTACCCGGCGTAGATAGCCATGATTGTGCCGAAGAGGAAAATAAACGATGATTTTGAGCTCTGAGGAATGTAAGAAGCTGCCTTGGCAAAAGAGGACGAACTAAGAACAGTGCATGACGAGAATTATGGAAAAGCATTTGAGCTCCTAAACAGATAGAAGCGGAAATCCGAGAAGGAACGAATGAACGATGCTAAGTGCTAACGGTCTTGTAAACCTAAAGCCCTGCATTCCTAAACTGCTGCGGAGTGCGAGGGCGAGCAAAAGGGGTTTTCCGACTAAAGTTGGTAATGGTATCTTTTAAATGGGAGGAGCTTATGGATTCAATCTGTCATTATAATTTTAGGTCGGTAGTGCCTGTCCGAGCCTATAAACTCTATTTAACAAAAAAAAAGGGTTTTACTAAATTTACCATTTTGCCATTAGAGAATCGATGTTGTTCCCGCCCTTTGATTTCTAGTAGTATCTCTCTCTTTTAAATGTGATATTTAATTAATTTTTTTAGAGTTGTTAAAAAATTAATTAGATTATTTTAAAATATTTTATTTATTATTTTTTTAAACTATTGTGTCTATCTTATATATATTATATAATTAAATAACTTATTTACTTTTATTAATATCTTTTCTAAAAAATCAATTAGAATTATAACATGAAATAGTAAAACAAAAGACTAACTCCATCTTGGTATAGTTCTTGTAGTTTGTCTGTTAACCAGTGACGAGAGTCTCAGAAAATCCAAATTGTTTCAGTTTTTTTTTATTATTATCTTAAAAACACTATTCCTGTTTCTTTTTTGGTCGAAAGTAGTTGACTCACAGTCGTATCAAATCATTTTTAAAAAGCTTCTTTCAGGGGTAGAAGATTCAGCTCCAAGTGTTAGGGGATATGGTCTTGGGTAGCAATACCATTAAGCTGATTTTGTAGTTCTCTTCAATTGGGAGATATGATTTCAGAAACGGTTGCTTCCTATCTCCTTGTAACATATTTCTCATGGCACTGACACATTATAAACCCATGGCTATATGCCTTTCAATGATTTCTTCATCAATTAAAATGGTTTATTAGGATGTATTGTTCATAAAGTATACATCGTTCTCACTTCTCACTTCTCAAATTGTTATTTAGTGTGTGTTTAATCGGCCTCCTAATTATGAAATTGGATGCTTTTTCCAATCACATAAGCAAAGAAGAAGAAAAAATCATGCTTGGTTCACCGATTCTATCCACCATGAACAGTGTCAAATTGGGTCCAATTACAAAAGTAGTCATTTCATGCTTTTACACTGATTCACTGTTTATAATGGCACTGTTCATTTTTTTTTATTTATAATATACTTTACTCATTCCAATCTTAATTATAAGACCCAATTGATTTTTTAAAGAATACTAAAAAAGCTAATTATCTTATTTTAAAGTATTAAAATTTTTCCCTTTTTTTCAAACTATTTTGTTTGACTTATAAACTAATATATAATATGATAAAACACAACATATGTTATAATTAAGTAACCTATGTCGCTTCCTTCACTTCTCTAAAAAAAATTTAATTAGGTTTTATAATTAACACAAGAGGTAGTATAATATCACACTATAAGACTTCCTCCGGTTCTAATTATAAGACCCAGTTAGTTTTTTTTTTTTGAGAAATTGAGGAAGCCAAAAGAGCCAACTATATCTTATAATTAAAACTGGAGATAGTATAGATATCACATTATATTTACATGCCGATCATAATTATAAGACCCAGTTGGTTTGTTTAAAAGAAATTAAGTAAGCCAAAAGAGTCAACTAGGCCTTATAATTAGAACTAGAGGTAGTATAAATATCACAATATATTTAAATATATATAATCCATATATATATATGTAATCATGCCCTTTACAGTCATTTCCTATCAAAAGTAACTTTTGCAATCTTTATTTTAAACACAAATCAAATTACCCAATCTTACTTTTACTCAATCTTACTTTTTTAAAGGTACTAATTGCAATATTTAATCCAAACACACCCTAAGTAAGGTTGTGTTTGGTTGCAAGCAGGCGAGAGCCAAATGGAGGTGAAGGAAGGGAAAAAGATGGTTTTTTTTCCTTGGATAAAAGATGGAGTGTTTAGAATGCTACCTTTTGATTTTGTTAAAGGAGAAGGGGATTTTTTTTTTAATAAAGGAGAAGAGGAATTTTCAATGTTAATGTATTCTCTAAAATATATTCCTTAAAATAACTTTTTTCACCTTTTTTTTAAAAAAATATTATCCACCAAAAGTTAATTCAAACACACTCTTAGTTTGTTTGATTACATAAAGGAGATCATCCATGATAACAACAACTATAGATTAAAAATTAGTTAGATTAGTTCATAGGATAAGTTTTTCTTAAAATACTTAGACTGATTTCTTAATTCTCTTCCTCATCATAATTGATTATGGTTGGGAATATGGTAAATTTAGAAAATAATTGATAATGTAATGGTAAAAAAATGTGAAATAAGGATCCATTTGGTTCAATTCCATTACACCCTTCAGTGTAATGTTATGTAATGCAATGTCAATTACTGGGCTAATATTTGATTTGATTTTTAAACAAGGTGCAATGAATTATTTTTTAATAATTATTTAAAGTTACTACATCACATAAAGTCTATTTTTTACCTTTAATACAATCTTTGTAGAAAAAATAGATAAGCACCACTATGCAGTGGTTGATGACAACAACAATGGTTGTGGAGGGGTAGTAGCAACGGCAACGACACAGGAGGAAATGGTGATGGCACCAACAGTGGAGATATTACAGCGGAGGGGGAGGGAATGGCAGTGGCTACAACAGTAAGTGGCGAAGGACGGGGTGGTGACAGTAGTGGTGGTGGAGAAGGTAGTTACAGCGGCAACAATGATAGAGGTGAGGGTGGTGGCCATGGAGGAGGAGGATGTAAAGGCAGCAATGTTGATAGTCTAAATTGATAATACTCCCAATACAAGTTATTAAAGGAATGGGTAATTTAAAAAGACTGGCTAGTAGTTATAACTAACAACTTGCCTCATTTCTTTTAACATGCAGAAGTTACACAGCCTCTTATAAGATTGAGCGGTCAAACGATCACCCTTCTATCGTTGGAAAATGCTGTTAAAAAAGTAAAAGCTTATTGTGAATTTATTACTCCAATGAACATAATCATTTTCCAATGTATTTATTTATTTTTTCCTTTCTGCCAAACTGGAATTAATACAGTTAAAGACAAAATCCTTCATGTAATAGAAGGTGGTGAGATTTCTTTCAGATTCTACAGAGTACCTATCAAGAAGGCAAACCAGACGAATCAGGTTTCAAATTTGATCTATACAGCTCCTCATCCATTATCACCGTTGGTATACTCCACGTGCCATGAGCGTGACCAGATATCACTCCACCTTCAAAGTTAAGTTGCCAATAAAACAAAATCATGAAAATCTATAGGAGGTCTAATTACAGCAAGGCCTTTGACAAGCAAGGAATTTACCTTCCTTAGTAGCTTCTTCACATCTCTTCTGATAGTTTAATGATAGCTGTGGATCCAGTGCCTTTAGTAAACTATCATACTTATCTTCAGCCTCACTGATGCACTTAGCCTACAATCCATTATTATACAAAACAGATTCTTAGTGCTCACAAAAAAACATGGTAAGTTTTCAGAAAACCGTAACCTAGCTAGATGGTTTTTAAGTCAAAAGAAATCAAACAGCCCGTCAAGCCAGTCTACTGTGGCAGTTAAAAGGCGCACTGATCAAAAAACGGAGAGGAAATTGGTCCCCGACTATAAGAAAAAAATTTGTGGTTCAATATTTCAGAAACTGTAACAGGAACCAACTAGCCATCAAATTTGTGTATCTATACTGAAGCAATTTGTAAATTACTATCTCCGGTCTTGAATATAAAAGTTACTAATTTAGTCTTTAGTATAATATATATTTAAAGAGTTGATCTTGATTCTAAATATAAGACAGTTTTTATATTTTTCAATCTTTTTATAATTTATCTCCATTGATATTTTCTCAATAATAATAAAGGAGAAGAGGGAATTAGAGAATTAAGGAAGACAACTAGGGTGTTTTAGAAAATACATATCATGTAATATATTAAGTAACTTAACTTACTTCATTAATCTAATCAAATTAGATAAATATGTCTTACATTTAGGACCAAGGGAGTACTTTGTATATTAATGAAATCAGTTATTTATAACAACTATAAGTTGATTTCCCTAAATTACCCATTTTAACCATGGTTGCCTTTGGAAGGAAACCCTTTTAATGTGTAATCAATATGGATACTTTGAAGAAAGAATTTAAGTTTGGGAGACAAAATGGATTTAAGTCTTATATTTAGGATCAAATCTAACCTCCAACTAGTTCCTATGTTAAAGGCCAGAGGTAGTAGCAACAATAACTGTAATCTGCTTTGCGTACTCACCAACATGGCTGGGGCAGTTGAAGCTCCATATATTCTGACAAACATGCGCAATACATTGAAATTGTTCTCTAAAACATCATCCTGCACAACTTCCTCATAGTCAATTCAGAGTTTCAGACAATAATGTCGTATATGTGAGTGGTAGTCACGAAAGTAAGATTAGTGAACTTGCCTCATAGTCATACCTGCACCATTACAAGGTTAATTCTGTTAACGGAAACTGATAATGGCAGCACAATTATGATGTATTGGTTTTTTACTTAAGACATTTAGTGTTTGAATAAAATTTGCTGAAAGCCCTTCACACACCGGATTAGATTGTAGTGGCTGGCCATGAAGCTTTTGTATTTTAAAACTCTTTTTCTTATTGCTGTTCATTTGGTTTGGTAAATGTTTTAGTTATTCCTAAAATATTGTGGAAGGATGAAAAGAAAAGGAAACTAAGCTGCAAATGCCTTGGCACTAAAACAAAAGGGGGAAAAAATCAAAGCAACAACAATTTCAAATCGCAAGAGTTAAGAGATTATGATGCCTAAAACTTGGATTCCTCGGGACTTTTTTCTTTTTTCTTTTTAGAGCGTGGGGGTTGAAGGAAGATAATTTAGTGAAAGAAAAGCAGATGCAAAGGCAAAAGCAAACTCCAGCTCAAATCTGGGTGTAAATGTATGTGTGATGATGGAATAACGCACAAACAGAAACAAAAGATGGCACTTACAAATCATCAGAAACTTCCACTAGGAACTCTGAAACTGAAAGAAACTCCATATGCAACTCCTCAACCTTCAAAACAGCTTCAGGAGAACACAATTAATCGATATAGCAATATTTCTTCAAAAAATGATGCCCCTCTAAGCGGAAAATGTGTTGAAAACACTATTTAGAATACACAATCAGAATAAAATTACGAAATATCAAAGTCCTAGTAAAAAAACAAAAAAATCAGATCCATTTTATTTATTGTATATAACGTCAGACAGATAAGTTACTCTTGCGGTATTCACGATACTAGGAGAAAAATATTGTATAACACAACCGGCAGTATCTACATTACGTGCAAAGAAAAATGAAACAAAGTGACGGCTGACTGAGGGGCAAGAACAGAACTCACACACAAATGCACATGTCCTGACAACATAAAATAAAGCTATATTCAGAAGATTTTTTTTTTTTTTTCCTGATCAGTTTTACCTTCTCTCCCCGTAGCTTGTAGAGAAGAAGATTCATCACTCGATAATCAAAGGATTTTAGATGAATAGCCTTCATCACGTCTTCAACAAGTATCTGAGTAGCATATTTTTAGTTAGATTTCAAACAGGGACTCATATATCTTTAAAAGGCGCAAATAGAATATTGTTTGCATACCTCCTCTTTATTTGTTAGAGCATAACAAAGTTTCCTTTCAAGACCCCAGTATTCTTCTCCTTGTTTAAATTCCTCTCTTATTCTTAACTCATCCATAAGAAGAACACCAAAATAATAAGTTTCACCCTCAATGAGCCCCATGGATTGTAAGATATGTAACGCAGATTTGATACCTCTGTGTCAAAAGGCCTTTGTGTTCAAGAAGAGACACAAGTGGTCTAAATGGATTCTTTGTTACGCAAGAGATTAACAGTGGCGCATCTTTCTACATGCAAGTAAATTTACACAGGCTGGTTAGATAGAATTTACTCAAGACATGATTCAAATCACCATTGTGCAACTCCCAAGTAAGATGACCTCATATTTTCCTCCTGAAATAGACTCTTCATTGGTTGGTGCTTGCAGTAGCTTCTCATTTATTCTATCCAGCTGCATCATAATAACTGAAAATTCTCAATACGAAGACTTTTATAGATCATATACTTATTATTGAGTTTGGAACAATGCATCACTGATCACTAAATATTTACAAATAAAACCACATTTTAACCATCAAGTGTTTGACCAAATGATTCAATTTCAAGCATTGTTAGGCTTCCAATTTGAGATAGCTCTCAGCATTTTCTCCATCAACAAGACTTTGACCAAGACCATCAAATTCCTGTGCTTAACCAATCCATAGGTTGTAATATAAACACATTTTATTAGTAGTTACGTCCAACAAACTCTGTCTTCACTTATTAGTAGTTACTTACAAATGAGACGATGCCCAAGAAGCTATAAATACAAGGTGGAAAAGAATCATCATCAATAGAAAGATTATGCTTCCTAGAAGAACTAAACAAAGCGCCTTTACCAATATGCTTCTCACGTCATCCACATATTTGGCGGTGATGAATAAATGGATCATGGATGTCCGATTTTAATCAAACTAATAAAGAGTTTACCTGATAAATGTAACTCTCAGTGAATGAAAGTATTGGCAAGTACTTGAATATTGATTGTGGCTTGCTAACATCCAATCCATGAAACATAAAATAAGATCTGCACTGCAATAAGAAGGTATTACTATTGGTTTTCCTCATTGCCAATGAATATACTAACGAAAATCACAGACTCAATGTTAAGATAATACTTTTATGTAAAGAGATCTGTGTCAAACTTTTGTCAGAAGAAAGCTAGAAAGGAACTTAGAATGCAAATATTTGCATTTTATACATCTACTGATCAATATGGCAATTGACAGCATAAACCTGGTATTTCCCTGACAATAATCCAATACACTGCATGTTTTCTAATAAGAGTAAATGCAACTATTTGGGCTTTTGCTCAATCAATCAACAAGTGATAAATCTAAAACATAAAATAACACAGCAGTATTAACAGAGATATAATTTTCTGAATATAGTGCTTACAAAATCCTCCAGAGTGGAATTAGCATCTTGCATAGAATCCAGCCCAACCATGGCCAAGTGTTCATCATTATTTCGCAACAAATTATTAGATGTCATCTGATCACAACTAAGTTGCAAGGAATTTCCAACAAGATTCTGTCGATAACCTGAAAAAACAGCTAAAGTTCAAGAACAACCCTGAAAGTTCAAAGTCAGAACAAGAAGCAACAAAGCATATCAAGGGGAAAAATAAAAGAAAAATGTGATAAACATGGGCTGAGAACTTTTACTTGTAAACATCAGTCACAAGGTTTTCAACGCCTCAAAAGTTATTACTAAGCCTCAGCAAATTATAAACTCCATAATAAGGAAGTTATATAATTATAGCCCATCATTGGAGGTACTAACCAGTATACTGCATAGTGCCAATTTTATATAGCATCCTAGATTTTGGAAAGATTTCAGTTATTTATATGCCAACTCACTTTTTTTTTGGGGTGATTTTATTTCCTTTCCCTCCTTTTTAAGAAACCAAATTCAAGAGAAGTGTAATATCCATGAGTGAGTAAGGCAGTAATGACTAGCAAAAAATTAAACAGTCCAGATATTTAAAGCGCACAGACCCAAAGGAGTGCAAGGATTATGGCCTTTACTACCATTTTCTTCTTTCACCATACCACCTTGACTAAGCCAATGAGATGCCTCCTCCAAAAGAGTAGCTGAGAGCTGCAAAAGCAGAAACTAGACTTTAATATCATCCTGTGATTAATACTATACAGAGATATGAAAGAAAAGGAACCAGCATCTGTAACTCACGCTAGGCATAAACTCACGAACCAAGCTGCATTTCTCGTCCATTTCAAGCTTTCCACAAGGTTGAATCTAATTCCCATACCATTTCCAAGCAAACAAGACAAAATAATAAGAACAATAACAACAATACTTCACAAGCATCATCACAAACACTTAGTAAAGCTTAATATTGTCGACAAAGAAGCATTATAACGAGAAAATAATTGGGTGAAGTGCGAAAACGAACATGGTTTACATCTTCAAGGAGTATTTACCAATAAGAGCATTAGATTAGCAAGGAAGCGATTCGACTGGTGCTCGGAACTGGTTGGGCATTTCGCCAAGTCACGGGAACCCATAAAATCTAGCATAATCTGTACTTGTTCAAGTTTCATTAATTCATCCATTGCAACTCCAAAGTGTCTCACTTAACCGGTCGTCTCCCTTCGCCGCTTCTGCTCTTCTTCTCACGGATATTCATGGACGCCTCGATGTGAATTTACGAAACAACAAATAGTAGACTCTTCACTAGCGACGAGCGAGAAGATCTGTTTTTTTTTTTTTTCCTTGGGCATAATTTTAGGTACGGGTTCAAGCCCTGAACCATTAACTTAACACCATTGAACCATTGACTTAACACCATTAATTGTGAAACCAGAATTATGAGCCCATTATCTTATTATAGACGGACCTAATATGCTAAAAGTGAGTTAGTGAACTGAAAATTAGATGACATTTAGTTAGACGATATTAAATATGTAATTACTAATTATAAAAAAAATGTAATTACTAAAAATAATATATTTTTTATTATAGAAAAAATTCCACTTAAATACCTCTTCAAATTCAAAAACCCAAAAGAGATATTAATATTTTAAAAATAAAATAAGATAATATAGACCAAATTGGATTTTGCAAAAGTTGACACATTCATTAAAATACATCTAGGTTATTTAAAAAATTTTTAAAAAAATATTGCCCTCGCTGAACCATTACCGGTCAAAGCTCTGGCGGCGATGGGAGGTGGGTGAGGGTTTATTTTTGGGACAATTTCATGAAAGGGCCATATATGGGAATTTATTTCAAATTTCCCCCCAAAACATTATGAAATATCATTTAAGGACCCTAGACCAATTTGTAATTAATTTTTTATGGTGAAAAGACTAAATTGCCTTAGTCTTTTTTTTAAAAAATAAAATAAAATATTCCCCTTAGAGGTCAGCCATCGATCGGGGGCCGACGACGAAGCTCTGGCATGGGGCCCACCGGAGGGGGCCAGAAAAAACATTTTCTATTGTGAAGAGGATGCCCTACCACTTGGGCTGAGCATCCTTTTTAATATATATATGTACTAAAATATATTTGTAATAAACTTAAATTCCTATCCACTTACATTATGATGAACAAGTGGCTTACACATCACGAATATATAAAAGACCCTATGAACAAGTTGAATATTTTTATTAACATGATAAATTAATTTAACTAATAATAATAATAATAACAAGTGTCTTACATACTCTTTAGATAATATATGTAATATAATATATATATATAGATATAATAATCCTAAAAACAAGATAAATTAGTTCGTGTAAGCCACTTGTTTATCACAATATAAATGGGTAGGGATATAAGATTATATATATTGTATTGCACCACCGTTTTCACTTGTTTATATGTCGCATTCACTTGTTTTTGATTCACAAGGACTTGTTATTAAAGATGTATGAGTGCACTTGTTGTAAGAAGTTTCCACTTGTTCACCATCGTGTTTCACATGTTCACCACTGTGTTTTACTTGTTCATATGGATCATTCACGTGTTCTTGGTTTACAAGAACTTGTTAATAAATATATATAAGTGCACTCGTCGTAAGAAGTTTTCACTTGTTCATCATTGTGTTTTACTTGTTTGTCATCGTGTTTCACTTGCTTATATGTCTGATTCACTTTTTCATAGTTCACATGGATTTATTAATAAAGAAGCATAAATGCACTCGTCGTAAGAATTTGTCACTTATTCATAAGGCCATTTTACATGTTTGTAATTTTATTCATCGAAATGCAAGTGGGCGGAGATATAAGATTGTTAAATATATATATATATTTATTGTATTGCATATATTAACTAAAGAATATGTAAGACACTTGTTTTTATTATTGTTATTATTATTATTAGTCAAATTAATTTATCATATTAATAAAAA
>JBAGKO010000016.1:8738697-8752814 GCA_037177275.1 Acacia concinna
GCTGACAACAAATACAATTCTATGGTCAAAAGTAAGAACACAACTCACACCCGCCCTTCCCAAAAATCCATCCCCTCCCCTCAAACAAAACACACCCTAATAGTGTCACAATTTTAAGCTTCACAATTTGAAGCATGATGTGAAGAAGATACGTAGACTAGAGTGTGAGTGTTACAGTTGTGTTGGACACTTGAACTTCAAGACTTGGATGAAGGATAGAAGGAGTGGATAATGAACTATGGGGTTTAGGCTTCATTTTGGCTTTTGGGCTTTATAGATTTTTTAAAAGGAAAAAGAAAAACAGTCAACCTTGAACTCACCGAGCTAGCCCGCCACGGGCTGAGCTCATATGATTTCGAGCTTAAAAAATTCGTATAAAAAGGGTCTCACTTTTTTAAAACACAAACTACTCATATTTTGGTTTGGGCGGGTTCAACCCACGGTTAAAACCAGTATTACTTGCTCTAGCTCCAACCTTATAATTTCAAAAGTGGTGGAACTTTTTGTTTTTTGTTTTCTCTAATAAGCTTTGATTTTAATGGCCTTTAGTTCCCAAACCTAGAGTACATTAGAGGTTACTTCTTTTGAAATACATTTCAGTTTGCAAACTAATGTTTTTTTTAAAAAAAAATTGTATCCAAACATGAATAAAGACTATAGTGACTAAATTTTAATGGGAAAATTGCATTGAAGTCCCAAGCAATGGGCTCATGGGGTTGTCATTAACAATCCCATGAGCATCATTAACAACTCTACTAGACTTTATTATAAATACACAATTTCACAGGACCTCTTTAACGTAAATTCTCTTGTTCGGGACCTCAACGCAATTTTCTCAAGTTTAATTTGTTAAAGCAAGCCTTACACCCAATAGAGGGTGAATTAAGTGATATTAAAAATTTAAAAACTTAAATCAAAAATTAATAAATAAGACACTAAGTTTACAAATATTTTACCAAAGTGTTTATCACACAGATTTATAATGATTTGGTCTAAACTTTTGACCTATGTCCAGTTACTCAATGCGCCATTGAGTTTTTACTAGTCTCCAAGATTCTAACAAACTCTTGACATCATAGTACATACTAGACACACCACTAAGAACTCACTTCCCCTTATAGTGTGTAATTCAAGCCTAACCTCAAAGTCCTTTTGCCTTGAGTATCTCTTTCTAAATTCTCAAAAGATTTTATAGAACTCTTTCACAAAGTATAAATAAATAAATACTAAAGCTCACACATGAAGAATTTAAGATAGTATTCAATGCAACAACAATACAATAATTTTTGTGATGCTCAGTTGTTGAATGTTTTAAAAGTTTCTTATATTTATAGCATGTACGATGATTTGACCGTTGTGTGTATTCAAGTTTCAATTGAAGCACCTTAGTTAGTCATTGTGAGACATAAACAATTTTCTTTAAGTAGAAGAATGTGTCCGTTGAGAGCAAAGGCAATATTCTTCGCCGTCATAGCTTCACATTTAATACTTTTGACACAAAAATGCTTTTTGATATTTTGAGTTTAAACTTCACTTTTGTTGCTTGTAATATGTTCTATTGCATATAAGAAAACTTGTAGAAGTGTTAGTCACAAATGGGTACCAATAATATAATATTGAATCAATTCAAAGATTACGCTACGATCTATGTTTTCTAAGGAAAAAAATCGAACTGGGCAATGAATCAATTGAGGCATGGGTTTAGGGTTTAAGGGTTCAACCGTAAAGTGAAATATTATAATTTAATTGATAATAACATAATAATACTATATATAGACATGAAAATTAAAGAAACATATAAATATCATTTGTAATAATAAAATAGGTGACAATGTATTGATATATTTTTAAATTTTCATAAATATATGAATATTTTTTATTTTTTTTTACAAAAGCCAGTTGAACCAGTCAGTTTTACTGTGCAACCGGTCCCAAACCGGTTCGACTTCCACCCCAGTTTTTCTCCATTTCGGACCAAGCCAAGGATTGATTCCCAGTTCAATTGGTCGAACCGGCCGGTCCAGTCCAGATTTTTGGACATGGATGTTTTCTAATTTTCAATATTTCAAATTAACCTTGAGGATTTAGAAATTTCCTTGAGGTAACTTGTATAATATTTAAAGATAGTGTAATAAGTGTCTGTTTGGCACCATGGTTTGAAAATAGATTTTACGGATTTCGAGGTAATTATGTGAGAGGAGTTTTGTCTCGGCTTGCACAAACCGCGGTTTCAAACCTTGAAACCAAATAGGCACTTAAGTTACTTCTTCAATCATATTCAATATTTCCTTTAATCATAGAGAGTTTTGAAATCAATGGGAAAACTATACTTGAGGTTTTTTTTTTTTTTTTAACTCAAAGAAGTATAAAACTCGAGGTTCTTAGTTTCAATTAAAGTTTAGTTTGGTTATTAATTAAAAAATAGAGCAACCTGCAACATTGATTTTTTAAAAACTTTGAATTCTCAAAACTTTAAGATCTAATTGAATGTTACTCATATTAACTTGATCCCTTGAGTAATTTTCCCTTGGAACAAGAAAAATTTTCACTCTAGGTATGTGTAACTTGAATAAATCCTCAAGTTACCCTTATTTAGTGTGTTTTCCAAAACTAACTTTCTTAAACATTCTTTTAAATTTAGTTATCATCAAAACCTAGGATCTAACATAATTAAAAGGCGGTTGGATTAACTTATTTGGAAGTATTTCATGTTCTATGCCCTCGGGTTCTTATTATAAAGCATTAATTCATATAGGCTAAAGAATGGTAGTTCAATAATTAAATTTGTCCTAAATTGATATATTTTTGGGAAATGACAACTAGGTCCCAAGTACTTAAAGTAATGAGAACTAGAGGTGTTCAAATCCGACACCAAAATTACCCAATCTCGATCCCAATCCTAGCTTTTGGTCGGGATGCAAATTTGCATCCTAGTCCTGTTACTTGGGAATTCTGAGTTTTTAAAAAAATTAACTCAATATATATATATATTATAGTCAAATTCTCCATATTTTATTGTTTAAAGTAATCATTTATCAATAAATAAAGCTATACTAATTACACAAATTGATCTATAGTTTATGAACAATGTGCATTGTTGTTGTTGTAGTTGTTCTTATTATTATTATTATTATTATTATCTTCTTCTTTATTATTATCTTTATACAATATATTGTTAGAATTAGTATCATCATATATGCGATTTGACTCTAACTAAATATATGATACACATCTTTTAAAAGGACAACGTAAATTATAAGGGTAAGAATACAAGAATAAAATGATAAATTAATTTATGAAATAAAAAATAAAAAAATAAAAAAAGGGAACGAGATCTCAAAGTTGATCCGGTCTCAGTCCTTGGACAAGAAGGGAAATTCTCATGATCAAAATGTCTGGGACTGAGCAAGGAAGACTAGGACCAAAATCATTTAAACACCCCTAATCATAACCAGGTTCCATGAAATAATTAAATTGTAGTGAAGTCCCATGAGACATGGTTGATATTAATTTGAAATATGTAAATACCATTTTGACCTCTTTCATTTAAAATGCATGGCTTCTCATGTATTTATCAATGGCTCCTTATCCATTGGTCGTTGGATTCTTACACATTTGTCAACAGTGGTTGATTAAATAGAATTGTTTAAACATATCACATATTGTTATCATAATTAAAATATGGTTATTTATATCATTTAACTACCCATATGTCATATAAAAATGTTGGTGTTTCAATATTGGAGTTCAAATATATTTGTTTGTGATTGCTCACCCACTTGTCATTCGATGTTCACACACACTTGTCAATAGCTATTGATTAAATAGACTTGTTCAGACATGCCGCATATTGTTATCGTGATTAAAATCTGATTATTCTTATCCTTATTGGGTTGTTGTGGTAAGCAAGGAGGGGGGCATTAATGACAATGAATATTTATTTCATGAAAAGAACAACCATATTTTAATCATAATAATAATAATGTCCTAAATATAAGACCCCGTTGTAGACACAAAACAAGATCTTGTATTTAAAAAAAGAGGGAGTATATGATATGTCTAAACAAGCCTATTTAATTAGAAGCTATACAAGTGTGCTGGCATTCAGTGACAAGTGAGTGAGAAACTATTGATAAGTATCTGAGCAACTATTGACAAATACATTTGAACTACCTGGGATTAAAATATCTACATTTATTACATGACATATGCAGTAACCATATTTTAATCATGATAACAATATTAGATATGTATAAAGTTATAAACAAGCCTATTTAAGTAACAATTGTTAATAAGTGAATGAGCAACTATTAACAAGTGAGTGAGTAGTTATTTTAAATGAAAGAGGTGCAAAATGTATTTTCACATTTTGAATTAACACCACCCAAGTCTGTAGTCATTTTAAATGAAAGAGGGGCAAACTATATTTTCATATTTCGAATTAATATCACCTAAGTCTCATGGTACTTTACAGCAATTTGATTATTTCAAGGAACTTGATTATGATTATTTATGTTAATTGGGAACTGATTTCCATTTTCCCTAACTTTTTCTAATTTTGCCCTCCTTCAATGGTAAGACTTTTTTTATAATGTGACTTAAATTTTCTACTATTGAATCTCAATTAATAATAACTTGATAGGGATAAAGTGAAAAAAAGTAACCAAGGTGACAAGTTGTTGTCTTATTGGTTATACATTAACACTTTGAGTATCTTAATTAAGAACTATAAAATTTATTTATCTTTTATGTATTTTAATTACATTTCTGTGTCTTTTTCTCTAGATATTTAGAACTAACAAATATTTGTAGTTATTATTTTTTAATAAAAAATAAGGGATTACAAGGTAAACATGTTTGGATAAACATTTGTATCAATATGAAAGTGCCAAGTAATGCAAGCGGCAGGTTTTGGTAATAATGAAGGCAAAAGGGAGAAAAATGCTCTTAGAATATTCTCAAATTCGACCCCGAAATCCAGAGTGTGAATGGATAAATGGAATATTCTTCTTTATACCTTTTTTTTTTTTGCCAGTAAAATTCTTCTTTATAACTGACCCTTTCAGATTTATTCATTCGCACGTGATAACAAATACTCAATTGATACTTGCTCTATGTTAGACAATCCCTAATTCTTTTCAGAAGAAAATATATAATTTTAGCATGTACGTAGAATTTTAAAATTTAAATAATAAAGGGCACTGTATAATTTATTTTAGACTTGTGCAGTATACAATAGAAGATTTTTTTTTTGTTAGCCAAAACACTACAATTAGTACAAATGCATGGAAAAAGGGTGGGTGTTTCCATCAACCTCTTAAAAATAATTTTTTTTTCTTATGGGAATCTCATTCAATTTAACAATTTTTCTTTTTATATATATATATATATATATTAATTGGCAAGCATTATACTTGAATTTTATAAGAAGGCATTGAGTCTAGTACTAACAAAAGAGCAAAAATCCAATCTTAGCCTAAGTCAGCTAACATTAGATCCGAATATAGAGTTGGATGAATATTTATAATGGTTAACTCCATATTCGTGTCATGTGACATATTGGCAAAAAAATCTGCACATCTCACCAATTCTTAATTTGTATGAATAATCTGCACTCCATATTCTTCAATTTCATGCCTAGATCAGCTAACAATTTCTCTTAGTTTTAATCTTTCCCCTATCATATTATCATATTAGATCTTAAATCTATATTTTTTAATAGAAAAATGAAATTGTTCAAAAGGTGAACAATAATTTCACATTTTATATGTCACCAATTTTTAGCAAAACCTTATTATAACAATTAAAACAAACTTGCTGGCAAAAAAAAAAACTTAAACAAACTCTTTGTCACTTTGATCATACTCCTTTATGCATGTAGCAAAAATTTTCCCTCAAGATTCCTATTAATCTTAAGCAGATTTCAATATACTAATGGAACAAGAATTAGGTTTTACCTGAGATTAGTACGAATTTTGAGGGAAATTTTATCTTCCATGTGCGATAGAGTGTGATTAGATTTGGGTAAATTGTTATAAGGAGGTTTTACTAGAAAGTGATTGAATCTAACAAGAATAACCAAAAAAAAAAAAAATCAAATGAGGAGTTGTGAGACCAAAAGTTGGTTAGGTAATTAGGTTCAAGCAGTGGATGGCATGTGGTAATATTATTGATTTAGCTAAGGGTATCTCATAACAAGTACACAGTTTCAACCACAAAAAATTATGTTGTTTATACGAGGAATTTATTTATTCATGAAACGTTGCACATTTGTTTATAGAAAAATTGCACTAATTCATAAATAATGGGTATTATTGTCTTTTACCTGTAAAATTTATTTTTTATTTTAATTCTTAGTCCTATAGTAAAATTTCAGAGTGTTTTTATAATTGACTGGAATTAAGTTGATCTTATGATCCTTTATTGAAACTTTTCTATATTTTTGTTTATTGTCTACTGTGTTTTGATATAAAAAAAAAGTAAAAAAGCCTACGAAGAAATATGTATTAAGGGATTTATTAATATCTAAAAACAATAAATTTGATGTGATAATGACACTTATAGATACAAACTTGAAAATCAATAAATTAAGCAAAAAACTTTTTGCCGAAAAAAAAATAAACTACTGTTTTTGTCTCATAAATATGAGGTTCTTATATTTTTGGGGGATATATAAAGTACAAATAATTTTGAAATTCTAATAAATATTATCACCAACTGATTCAATGTACTAATAATCTAAGCGTGTAAAAAAAAACTTTAATTTTATCATAAATAATTACAAATTATGCATTTTCCTTGTATTGTATAAAATCTAAAAAAGCCATCTTTATTTTTAATATCAATATTAATAAATGCATGTTGTTGTTCGCTACGAATATGCTGTGTTTGGTAGGTATACTATTTCTTTTCTTTTCTTTTTTTCATGCCACGTGTAGGAATACTATTTCAACTTCCAAGCAAAGGCAAAGTTCTGCTAAATGTCATCGTCATATTTATAATTAACAAGATGCCTTCACAATTTTTCACTCATATTACTTAGGGAAAACACACATCAAGATCATAAAAAATATTAATAAATGATAGAAAAGTGATTCCAATTTTAATATCCCTGGGAGATGTGATGGCCCAATTTTTCCTTTTTTAAAATTAAAATGAAATAACACTTATTTTTAACTTAATTATATTATATATTGTATTTTATTATATTAGATATTAGTTCATGAGTCAAATAATATATTTTGAAGGAAAGCAATAAATTTTAATATATTTAAGTAATATAATTATTTTTTTATAATTTTTTTAAAAAAATCAATTAACTTTTATAATTAAGATAGGAGGGAGTATACATTTAAAAATGACCACTTATACAAATTAAAAGGCATGCATACATCAATTCCTAAAAATGATATGAGTTTATTAAGTTTAGATTTAAAAATAAAAACTCCGGATTTTTAAATAATAACAAAACATTTAAAAAGATCACTTATAAAAATGAGAAGACATCGATAAATGATATAAATTTATTGCATTTTCATTGGACCGATGACATGTCCTTCATAAAGTATGTGAATAATTCATATTTCAATAAAGTATTTGAGTCCTTTTTTTATCATTAAGTAACAAAGTTACTACTCTGTCTCCATCTATTTTTCAAGAGGTAGTTTAGAATTTTTTGGGTCTAAATAAAGAAAACAATATCTATTTGTATTGTGCATTTATTAAATTTGTTTTTTGTGTTCTCGTTGAAAGTAGCATCATTAAATACATAGTTACTATGTCAAACATTCAATATAAATAATTTTTAAAAATAAGTATGAAATATATATATTGATCTTAATCATGTATTTTAGTTTCCGTATCCGTATTATTTATTCGGTATTTGGCGGAGAGATTTTGCCGTTCTTTTTTGTAGTGTACCACATTAATTATTTATTATAATTTTTTTCTTTCATACCTATTTAATCTTGATGTAGGGAAGTAAAAAAGTATATATATGTAATACTATTTAATATGGGTAAAATATACTTTTTAGAAGTTAATGAATATTAAAACTATTATTGAAAAAAATTATTACAAAAAAAAAATATCATTGATTTTGATAAAATATGTTGGAAGGGATTTTCTTTTAGGGTAAACGAAGTGATTTTTCTTTATTAAAAAATGTTAGGAGTGACTTAAATTAAATATGTGATCGCCTATCTAAGCTTTGAAGGATAAAGAAGAAAATATTTTTAAAAAAAATCCTGAAAATATCAAAACTCTAAATAAATTTTATTTACGGAGGTCATTAACTAGTATTTGCAAGTAGTACATTTGATGACCAAAATAATAACATGTTTGAGTAAGAATAGTAGAATACCTAATTTGAGGTTTTCAAATTCAGATGGTGTTCAATTGAAATTCTTTCAAAAAATAATTACTGAAATTAGAGAACCTAATCTACAAATGGCCGAAAGAAGTCTGTTCACGACTCCACGTCGGTCTCAATAATTTTTTATTGTTTCAGGTTTCACCTACAAATTACAATCACATATTCACAGGTTACACCACGTGCCTCGAATGAGGATCATTTACAGAAATACCCTCTCCCATTGCCAAGTTCCAACTACCCCGCGGTCCCTCCTCTCAAGCGTTTCTTTTATTTGACTGTTGAAGCATGAAGGCTACCGAACTTTCAGTCGTTTCGTCCCCACGCGCTCTTACAAAAACCTCTATAAAACCCAATCTCTCTCCCCCACATTTTTCTCAGGCTTCTTCCTTCTAGTCTCGCGCCGAAACCAGAGAGAGAGAGAGAGAGAGAAAGGAAAGAGAAGCCAAAGCACTATCTTCGTTTTAATCATGGCACTTTCGAATGCATCTTCTCTCTCCTCCAAATCATTGTGTGACATTCATCCTCTATCTACTCCTTCACACTCCCACCAACCCTCTCTTTCCTTCGTTCCCACCAAACCCGCCCACCAACCCAGATCTCTCCCACGAATCTCAGCCGTTCACGCCGCCGATCCCCCTAAAAATTCCGTACCAGGAGGAAATAAGAAGTCCGCCGCCGCTGCAGCCACCGCTGCTGCTCCGCCGGCGGCTGGCACCGGGAAATGGACATTGGATAGCTGGAAGTCCAAGAAGGCCTTGCAACTGCCAGAGTACCCTGATAAGAATGAGTTGGAGTCGGTGCTCAAGACCATCGAGTCATTCCCTCCTATCGTCTTCGCCGGTGAGGCTCGGAGTTTGGAGGAGAGGCTTGCTGAGGCCGCAATGGGCAATGCTTTCCTCCTTCAAGGTGGGGATTGTGCCGAGAGCTTCAAGGAATTCAGCGCCAATAACATTAGGGATACTTTCAGAGTTCTTCTCCAGATGGGTATTGTTCTTATGTTCGGTGGACAGATGCCTGTTGTTAAGGTTAGATCATTTCTGCACGTTACATTTTATTTAAACACTAAACATCTTGCTGTATTGTGATCCCCTAATCCTGTGGTTCCTGAATTCATGTCAGTTTCTAGCAATCACTTTCAATTTTCCTAATGTTTCATAATTTTAGGCAGAGGCTATGTTCACTGTTTACTGTTTAGGGATCATGAAATTCCGATTTCGGTTAAATGTAGAAGTATTTGAGTTGGTTGATTTACTATTTTAGGTGGGAAGAATGGCTGGTCAATTCGCAAAGCCGAGATCAGACCAGTTTGAAGAGAAGGACGGGGTTAAGTTGCCAAGCTACAAGGGAGACAACATAAACGGTGATTATTTCGATGAGAAGTCAAGAATTCCGGACCCTCATAGGATGATAAGGGCTTATTGCCAATCTGCAGCTACACTGAATCTGCTTAGGTCATTTGCCACTGGAGGTTATGCAGCCATGCAGAGGGTAACTCAATGGAATCTTGATTTTGCTGAGCACAGCGAACAGGGTGATAGGTAAGCAATATTGGAAGTTTAAAATTCTTACTTATTCTTGAATATAACTGATTGATTGATTAATGCTTATGAAATAATCCTGAACGCTGCAAAGCTATATTGTTGTCAATTGTGTTTGGGAGTATATTGGAATTTGAACTCTTTTTGGTATGACATATGCTGTATGGATTGTTGAACAGGTACCAGGAATTGGCTCACCGAGTTGACGAGGCCTTAGGTTTCATGGCTGCTGCTGGCCTCACTCTTGACCACCCAATTATGACTTCAACTGAATTTTGGACATCTCATGAGTGCTTGCTTTTGCCTTATGAGCAATCATTGACCAGATTGGATTCAACTTCTGGCTTGTATTATGACTGCTCTGCTCACTTTGTTTGGGTTGGGGAGCGTACTCGCCAACTGGATGGTGCACATGTGGAGTTCCTTAAAGGAATTGCTAACCCTCTTGGAATCAAGGTACTTGAAATTCAGGCTTTCTCATTTTATTAGTTATACGTTTTTACCCCTTTTTCCAAAGCAAATGAAGTTATTAGTAAAGAAATTCCTTTCAATTTTGCTCTTCTTCATAGCGTTATAAGGTGGGTCCAGTTAAGTTATAATGGTTGTTTCTCGTCAAATTTTTATCAAGCTAAACTCATTTTCTTGATATACTTGCTTACTAATAGGCGCTTGTATGATGTATCTGCCTGAAAATTTTGTGGCTTATAGAAACACTCGTGATGGATGCAGGTGAGCAACAAAATGGATCCAAATGAGCTAGTCAATCTCATTGAAATCTTGAATCCTCACAACAAGCCAGGAAGGATCACAATTATTGTCAGAATGGGTGCTGAGAACTTGAGAGTCAAGTTCCCCTCTTTGATCAGAGCTGTGCGCAGGGCTGGGCAAGTAGTGACATGGGTTTGTGATCCTTGTCATGGCAATACCATAAAGGCACCTTGTGGCCTCAAAACAAGACCCTTCGATTCAATCTTGGTACAGTACCGTCTCATCTTCCTTCTGCTTGGCATCATATATGCTCTGTTCAGAAAAAAATTAATCACACATGCTATTTTAACATTTGTAGCTTACTGGCTTTCCACCATTTAGACCATGTGACGTATTGAAATTTCAGACTCATGAATCCGTTTCTATCTTTATATCATAACAAGCCCAGTTTTGAGTAGGTTTATCAGTATCGTATTTCTTAGGTTTCATACACCATTCTAGTGGTTGCTGTCCTGTGGCTGTCATGTTAGGTGAAATATCGCACCATTAGAAGACAATTCACTTTCTTCTCTGTCTACTGCGTAGAAAATATCTCTTCTTTCCCAAGGGGTCCATAGTAGTGTGTCAATATGAATAGGATGTGGTTGACCAATGGTTTAATTGAACAGTTTTGCATCATTCCAAATATTAAGAACAATTGATTCCATTCAAAATTTTCACTAATATGCTGACTTGCTAAAAAATTAGCTTTCTTTCTTCCTTTTTTGCTGGGAAAAGCTCATTTTACTTTCACGAGTAATTATACATAGGCGATGCTCATTGTATGAAACTGGTTTTGCAGGCTGAGGTGCGAGCATTCTTTGATGTCCATGAACAAGAAGGCAGCCACCCTGGAGGCATTCATGTAGAGATGACGGGCCAGAATGTGACAGAGTGCATCGGTGGATCGAGGACCGTGACCTTTGACGATCTGAGCTCACGTTACCACACACACTGTGACCCAAGGCTTAATGCGTCTCAGTCTCTTGAGCTCGCCTTCATTATAGCGGACAGGCTAAGGAAGAAGAGGATGGGAACAAGCCGTCTGCTCTCTTTGGGCTTATAGACATAAGACACCCTCGGAACCTCAGCTTTTGGATTCTTTTACCTTGCAATCTTTAAAAATCTATGTAGCAAATAAATCTGGTAGTATTGTTCTTCCTCGAAGATTCTGAAGACAAGGGCAGCCTCAAATCCCTGGAGCTTTGGGTTTTTTTGTGTGCATAGATTGTGTTTCAATGAGCCGCCATATTCAACAAATGTAGTGTATGGGTGTCTTTTCCTGTCTGATCTTTTGAAGTTATTTGGGATTTGTACCATGTGGACACGTATTGAGCGACAATGTTTGTCTATGATATGTGTCGTGTTACATAATAAGGTTAAGAGTTTTGTCCGTTGTGCGAACTTATAGGTACAAGATCAATATGCTTATATGGCATGCACGTACAACCACAATGAGTATTAGCTTGAATTTGTGCTCTTTTTGGGCCATCTTTAATTCATATGTACATTTATTTCATGTGATCCATAACATAGGATGCTCCTAAAAGAAATGAAAAGTCTAAAATATAAGCCATTCACAAGAAAATTAATGCTCGTTTTTCAGTTTTGTCTATATGATAAAGTGTCACTTTTTGATTGGCGTGAATTATTTTGAGTGTCCAATATTATAGATTAAAGGGAGTAATATAAGTAAATCAATATTTCATCTATGTACTGTTATGAATCTCACATTGGGAAACTTTACAAGTATAATATGATGTATAGGTTAAATGGATTCTCCCTTTTCATAGATAGTCTTTTAGGATGGGCTCTCCTTTTAGGCTTATATTCATCACATTTGTGTTATGTTGAGAGGCCGTTGCTTACGTAAGAGACTACTTACTGACAGCCCTAACTGTTATGTGCTAACTTGGCTTTGACTAGTAAGAGATTGAGTGAAGTGACATAGTGGGAGTTGCATCAAAAAATTGAGCGGCATAAATGAGTTTTTTAGGGTGTACCTTCCCAAAAAAAAAATTGATGAAAAAAAATGAGGTGGTGGAAAAGAGAGAGCTCTTTTATATTGTTATGTGTCTTAAACATACCAGGATTTATGGGTGATACCTAGGCTTTTTGTGAAATCAGGGATTATAAAACCTGCTAGTTGCTAGTGGTTTTGTGCAGCCTTAAAAAATAATTAAAAGAAAAAGAATCTAGGGGTATAAATCTTGATAAGAAGGTGACCAAGTTCATCTATATACAAGGGGTTTTGACTCAGTTTTCTATCCGCTTTAATTTTTTTTGAAAAATATTATGCTTTTGGTGACACATTAGGATTCTCATCTGCCGGCAATAAACATTAATCTTCTTCAAGTATTGTGGTTAACTAGTAAATCGATTTTAATAAAGTACACGCTTTTTTAAATATATAAAATCCAATGAAATATACAAATAGCCTAAGGTTATAATCAGGACTAAATCTACAACCTCTTCCTACTTATAGGGTTTTCATGCCACTAAGTGAGAGAAGTCAAATTCTTCACCACTTGATTAATGGATGAGAGTCTCTAATTTCTATACTAAATTTGGTTATTATAGTATATATAGAAACTACATCAAATAAAGATAGAAGTATTTATTTCTTACATATTTTCAGTCCTTATGCTTCCGGCCTAAAAATCCTTGACACTAATAAGGTAAACTAAGAAAAATCGACCAACATAAAAAAAGGGTTAAGGGGTTTAAATGCCTTAAAAGTTTTCACGTGTGAGGTAGAGGCATTGAAAAGTTCTTACGGGGACAAAAATGCCTTGAAAATTTAAAAAATAAGACAATTTTAACACTTCATTAAAAAGCTGTAAAGTTCAACATTTGTTGACTAAATATGCATATGTAAAATGACTATGTGGGATCCATGCCAACCTTCTTTTTCTTCAAATCAGTTGTTTAATTTATTTTTGATTTTAATCTCCTCAAATAAGTCAATATTGTCTTATAATTATATTTTAATTTTGGTAAAAATTATGACTTGCAAAAACAAGGATAATGTAGATGTCACATAGACATGTCACATCTACATATTTGTCAATAAATGTTGATAGTTAAAGGTTTGTGACTAAAGGGCAAACTTGCCTTATTTTTTTTAAACTATATGCCCCACAAAACTTTAAGGTGCCCCTAACATATTCGTGAAACCTTTATGAGCCCATAAACCCAATATAAAACCTATATATTACATTTAGAATTAAGATTAACTCTATAAAAATATGTTTTATATTTAAGATTGAAGGGAGTAGCTCTCAAGATATACATGCTACATTTTATTTTTTAAAAAATATTAATGATTAATAATATTAAAACTTATCACCAATACGAAGCATATATTATAGGGAAAATTGCATTTTAGTCCCGGCTAACAAAATTTACGACAAAATGGTCCCGCGAAATCGCGTAATTGCAAAAAAGTTCCGTGGGAC
>JBAGKO010000016.1:8759089-8775572 GCA_037177275.1 Acacia concinna
CAAATAATAGTTATTAACAGTTATATAAATATTATCAAACTATACAATTTTAAAAGATAAATTAGCCAAATAACTTATTTACAGTAATAATAAGAGCTCCTCAGTTTAAAACACCAAGTAAGCAAGAAGAGAAAGGAACTGGAAACAACCTAATATAATAATGGAGTATAGAGGATAAAGGAAGTTTGGAGGATACAAATGATCTCAAGACTGAAGCAGAAAATAAGAAACGAAATGCTTGAAGGGAAATGCTTCAGAGATATGAAACAAATGGTAGCAGAGTGAAGGATGTAGTAAGCAAGAAAATGCTTCGGATAAAATAGATGGGAGCAAAGGAAAGAATGATCTAACTGAAGGAAAATGTTTCTTCACGCATGGTTTATATAGACAATGAAGCATTGCCTTGTGGAAGGAGATGGTGTGGTGCTTGTAACTATTTCTTCACGGGGAGGTGTGTAAAGGTACTATCGGCAAAGAAAAAAGCAAATGAAGAGGGAATCGCATGCTAAACCATGGCGTGAATAAAGCTGGGGATGGGGCACCTCTGACACATGTGGGAATCTATCGGGGGGCCTCATGGACACAAAACTCGCCCTCCCCAAGGGCGAGTTCACATATCTCGCCCACATGGAAGGCGAGATCTCTGAACTCGCCCTCGTTGAAGGCCAGTTCTTTGTACTGTAATGAACTCGCCCTCAACGAGGGCGAGTTCACAGTTTTTTTTTCACCTCTCTCCTCCTTATTTTGAAGAACTTGCCAATGTAAAGTATGATTTTTTGAACTCGTACATCGAAAAATTGAATTTACCTGTTGTATGTAGGTAAATATTTCGAAATGTATAGTATTTTTGTATTTTTTTTTTTACTGTTTTCATTATTTAAATAAAGAAGCCGGGGAAAAAGTGTTTAGGTTGTTATCTCAAAACGTTGATTATGAGAAAAGTCGGTGTTTGTTTTGTTGTTATCAAAACCATGGTTCTGTGGAGTCATCCAAACACACACTTTATCTCTCTCTTTTGTCTTTTATATAGTAATATGCTGTAAAAAAACACTCAAAATTTCAGAATCTACATGGATGTAGGTACTGCCGTGCTGCCCGTATATGGCTCTATCAAGCCAAAGCCATAATTGCTCTTTTCATAAATAATAATAATAATAATAATAATAATTAATAAATAAATATATAGGTGTAGGACCACATCCAATTTGCATTCTTACCACTCCCTCATTGCTATTTCTCCACGGGTCTGTATTCAGTGTTTATCATAGTGATGAGTAATTAATTTCTTATCACTGTTATGATATTTCAACCGTTTAGGTTTTCATTTGGATGGCCCAAATTTAAAATTTTTAATTTATCATTTTTAAATAATAAATTCATTTTTACGAGAAGTTATAGTTATAAAATTATCTTTATTGTTAATTCTGCATATAATAAAATAAAAATTTATTTTAAATAAAATAGTTAAATTAAATATGGACAGTCTAAGTTCAATCTAATTATGAAATGGGGTGATGAGCACAGTTTTACTCATCACAGTGATGAGCATTTTATTAGCTCCCATTTCTCCACTCTCACTCCATTTCGTTTTTTTTTTCTTTTTTTTTTGTTGGTCCCCTTTCCCTTCATGGATTTCAGTTTAAGGTTAAAGCCACACATCGTCATTAAGTATTTCTTCCTTTTCCATTAACAAGAATTACTATATTATTTCCTCTTGTAGCCTATTACAATTACGATGCTTATTATATATGGTCTTCTAAAATTTGTTCTTGATCCTATTTATAAGGTATTTGATATTTTCAATGAGTATTAAATTTTTTTCCATATATCTATTATTAGAACTGCCATAACATGTTTTTATTATGGTTTAATAAAAAAATAACAACATGTATATTTCGATCCTAACTAATACTAAATATTCAATTAATTTGCCCATGGAGAACCAACTGCCACAACTCCACAATTACTTGTTATTATATAATTATTTTACATCCATAATTCCATTATTTTCAATAACAAATTATGTTAGAAAATTTGCTCACTGCAAACTCTTACATTTAGCCTCTTGGTTAAAAGATAAACAGAATATACAAGTGCACTTAATTACTTGTTTCTTAAAAAATATAAGACTTGTTGGGTTAAGGGACCCTACTTATGAAACAAGACTTGTAAGGCACCTAACCCTCAAATAACCAATATAGAAACATACCGATAGTTTAAAATCGAGTTTTTGACCCTATAGTTTCTTCGGTCCAATATGTTTGTTCCTACAGTTTCATAAAAAAATTGGATTTTAGTTTAATGGCATTAACAAAAGTTAAAGTTGTTAAGAACAATAAAAAATTTTAAAAAGTATATGGATCAAAATCAAAAATTCGTTAAAAGCATAATAACCAAAACTAAATGTGTTATAAGTACAAATAATTTATAACGGAAACTTAAATGTGTGATGGAAGACCAAGAAACCGGCTGACACAATCGCTTTTAAATGGAAAAATCGATTTCCAGAAATATAATTTTGATGGATATTTGATATACTATTCAAATGATAGAGTTCGTCTCCAATATATAATATGTGGAGATAATCGAAATGGATGAAATTACAATCTCAAAGAAAAAGTGCCAATATTCAAGTCTCACTCTCATTCTCCATCTCACTTTTGAAGACATTTTGACTTGAGAGGACATGAATCGAAGCATGATATTTTTCAACGAGATTCCATGCTTGCTTTCAAAGACACTCCGAAGAAGCTTAAAAGAATAAGAAGATTAGGAGAGTGTAAACGCAAAAGAGGGTCTAGTATATCTTCAAGAATAGAGTTGAGAAAACAAAAAAGCAAGAAAGAAAATAGAAGGTGTCGTTAATGGTTCAAATACCTGAAAAGTTCGATATGAAAATGGAAATTATTGCCAAGTGAGAGGGAAAAGTTGACAGCTACAAACTTTCATCTGTTGTTCGAGATTTGCAAAGACATTGGAGAAGGTGAAGATATTAGGCTATCATGATATCAGGCTAGTCTGAGACTTCAATAGTTTAATATGATTGACTCTAACCCCGTTAAGTTGTGCTCGTACCATAAATAAAAGCGGTCTAGTTAGCCAGACCTAGGTTCCTTTACCTACACGTATATGTTCTAGAAAACGCACCCGCATATTTTCCCATTTTTCTTCCTATACACTAATTAATTAGGTTCACATTATTGCCACTAACAATGAACATATGTAGAATTTATCTTGTTCAAAACCAATGTGTGTAACTGTCATCAAGTTAAAACATATCTAGTTATGTACATACAATATACTGTACTGAATCTTATAAAATTAATGGGCAGCATTGTCCATAATTCGTTAATACTCCCTCCTACCTTTGATATAGGATATATTTGGGAAATTGACCTTAGTTTTAATTATAAGACTTTTTTTTTAGTTGTCAATATTTTTTTAATTTATCTTTGTTGATGCTCCTTTCACTACTACAAAAATAAACTCTTGTGACACTCATTTTCGCAGTTTCGTGGCTTTTAAAGAACGCCTTGACTACCCATGGCGCTCAAATTAGGGCACCTCTTGTGGTGCTCTTAGGATAAGCACCACAAGAGCAAAGCCTACTGTGGCGCTCCCCTAAGAGGGCACCACAGGAGTGCACTTGCACTCTTGTGACGCCCTCCTGAGAGGTCGCCATGGTAGGGCATGTGGCCCTATTGTAGCCTCTCAAGAGAGTGCTACAACAAGGCCACACCACATAATGTGGCCTTCTTGTAGATCTTTTTTCTCTCTTTTTGTTCAACATATGAAAAGAAAGAAAAAGAGTCACAGGAAATCCAATTCAATATTACATTTACAGTTCCAGAAAGAAAATAAACAAGTATATACATAGCAAATTATAATATATAGAAGAAGCTAATTAAATGTAATAATTACTAATATTATTACAAATATTGTGCATGAAAAATCACCTTATAATTTGTCGTAATAAATATTCGCACCATTTTTCTATTACCTCATCGAGTTGGTTATCAGTCAAACGTGTGGCACGTTCACCTTTGTAATACTACAAATTGAAAGTATTACAAAACAAATCAAAATCTACTAAACAATTGAAATTAATAAAACAAACTTTCAATTGAAACTAAAATCACTTACATTAGGAGGAACATAAGTTTTATTATGGGTAATTACATCTTTCATAAATTTTATTACGTAATACCCACAATCAATGTTATTGGGCTGAAAGGGGAACTACAACAATATAATAAAAAGTTGTTTCAGTTTTTAAATAAAAATTATATAATAAAGAAATTTTAATAAATTGTGACTAATACCGTAATCTTCTTCTAGTTATAGCCCTCGAGAAGGTTAAAATTTCTAGAATATGACAGAGAAGCAGAGGCGCGATAAGCGGTCAAAGTACTGACAAAACAAAAATAAATTGATTACTTATAGGATATTCAATCACATGCAAAAATATTGACACGTGCAAGCGTATCCTTAACTATTAAACAACCATTTCATATCTTCATGGTCATTTGGTTGCCCCAATCTTATAAGATCAATATAATAAATGTGAGGGCCTACTTGTTCCGCTGGCTTGATGACCATCAAAATCTAGTGTTCCTTAAGTCATTTTGAAAGTATTTTATCAACAATCATGTAATAATTCCAAGTGAAAGAATAAAGACATACATAAAAATACGATAGTTATAATTTACCCTGCATTATAAGGAACTATAAATTGCATATTGCTAGTTGCTCTTTGTGTAAAGTACTGCCGCAGGTCATTGATTGTTAGACCAAATTTACCTTTCCCTCATGATGCTCAACAAGAAATGGGTTGACAAATATAAAATGATACCTATGATTGTCCCCTATAAAGTCCTTGTATAGGTGACTTCGTATAAAATATATACAATTTTATGAATAGGAAGGGATAATTTAATTTAAAATTATTTTAAAAATTTGCCTCAACCTCCACTCACGGGTAAAGACAGACCGCTACAAGCTTGTCCTAGTGAAACTTCATGACACTACATGTAGCAAAGAGCGAAAAGAGAAAAAAAAATGAAGATGAGAAAGATAGTGTCATCATATGTGATTATGTTATCACAATGAATGATAAGAACATGGAGTATAGGTTAACATTTGATCCTTCAAAATAGACAATTACTTATAGTTGCGAAAAGTCTGAGTGAGTTGGCATATTATGTTGTCATGCATTGTAAGTATTGAATGAACAAGATCTCAAATTACTCCCTCATAAATATATTGTGAAGAGGTGGACAAGAGAAGCATGATGTGGTGTAGTCTATGACATCAAGGAAAAGCATATTGAAGTTGATTCTAAACTACTAAAATCACATTAGTATAAACAATTATGCTCCTTGCTTGTGAAATTAACAAGTGATGCATCAGAAAGTCCAAATGCATTCTCTCTTATCCATAAAGTCATCCTGGAACTTAGTGAAAAAGTAATTGAGCTTTATATAAAACATTTACCAGATGAAAATAATGGTGGTGAGGATGGTAGTACTAGTGGTGAAAAATTTGTTGGGTTTAAAAAGAGATATGGGAGAAAGATAAGTAAATGGATAAAGAGCGGTATTGAATTGCCTCTAAGAAAACGGATAATTAAACCCTCTAAAAGACATTCTCAAGCTTCATAGTTAGTGAAATCCTCACAGGTATCATTATGACTATTTTTTAAAGATGACATATTAGTTGTTGATTGTTTCATTTTAAATGTTTTAGGGACATCATAATCAAGTTAACAACTGTAGCCTATCAACTGAAGTACATCATGATAATAGTCTACTGGATAACTCTTAAGCTCCCAAACCAAATGAATTACACAAATTTTTTGATGGTATCTTATGTTGTTTAACACCATAATTATCTAGTTTGTTTACCTTGGACACATATATTGATACATGCTTTTCATTTCCTAATTGTAGGCTCTACTTGATCACGACATCACATACATCACTTGAAGAATTAGATTTTAACCAAACATATAATACAATTAACTATAAATAATAATGTTTATCGAAGAAAACAATTTAGTCACTTTTATTGAAATATGAATTTTTGTACATAGAATTGTCTTATCTTAAGTCAATTGAAAGTCACATGATTCACACTTTATATAAATTAACATTTTGCTATAAAAACAAGTTTGATGTTCGACGTAGATCCTTCAACATGAAGTAGTAATTTCAGCTTATTTTGTCCAGCTCTCTTATATAGCTTATAACTAATCTTAGGCTACTCTCTTTTTGGTCAAGCAAGCTCATTATTATTGTTTTTCAACCATATTCATTTCTTTTGAATTGATGTAATATGAGCTAGTTCTCTTTTTCGTCAAGCTTGCTCTCTCGTCAAGTAATTTGCTAGAAAATAAACACTACAGACAATTCTTCTACAATTATATATTGACATACCATAATGACAACAGTAGAAGATATATTAGCCAACAAATGCACCAATCGTCGCACAATTATAGCAAATAAATCAAAACTAGCCATTCATTCACTGAATATAAGGTAAGAAGCATGGAATAAGTAAGCCATTGCATCAGAAAATTGGAGAAGCAAGTGCCAATAGGGCCTGACATCTTGACAGCAAGTTTCTAATATAAAAAGAACATTAAAATCATCAACTTATGCTTAAAACCATTTCATGACAAACCAATAACTTTGCTCCTCTACAACGGCTCAATCATATATATTTTAGCACTACAGGGACAAGGAATAATCAAAGTGTCAAGCCATGTAGGGAAACTTATATCAAGCATTCAAACTCTTCATCACAAAGCAGAAGTTTGAGAAATATTCATGTCAACAAATATTTGAATAAAGCATAAAGATTGAAAATTATATCAATAAATATAAATAAAACAAGTCAACAATAAGATACCTCTTGAAATGTAAATTTCTCATGCAACACAAGTGCCAAAACAAAGCACGCCCCAACAAGAAAATAATGGCAAAAAGTGTTGAGTTCTTTATCATAACTTCTCTTAACAGCTAGGTGTATCCGCATGCACCACACGATCGCCAAAGAGCTCACAATAAAAACAATCTTCATGATGGTGTTATAAACTGAGATGAATTCTATGAATAGATCCAAGCAACGAGCCATAAGTACTAATGTATAGAGCTCCCGGGTTTTTAATAGAAATCCCGCAATTAAAAGTAGCCAATTAAACACTTTACCTAAATCAGCGAACTTATTCAATGTCCAATTTATAAATTCTTATTTCTGGTTCTTCTTTTCAAAACTCAAATATTAAAAGTTGGAAAGAATCAAACACCAATTTTTTATCCTTTTCTACCCCTCTCTGTCCACAACTCAAACATCTACTAGAACTATCCTTACAAAATTCACAATAGAAAGACAATAGACAGCATGGAGGCCACACCCTAATAAGAAATTGCAAGTATTGACATCAAAAACCATTCCTTCCACACTTAATTTATGGGCATAGCCGTCAAGAGAGCGACAAATTGGGTACATCGGTTTCTCAATATAGGCTTAGTAACTCCAATTCTTGAGGCAATAACCGTTAAAGAAAACCAAGTGGGAGATCAAAAAGTAAAGGACTGGGAGATATAGAAAGAGTGTGTGTGTTACTTGAGCATGATTTAGTTGGGTAGATTTTGAGCAAAAGCACCAAAATGCTCACCAAATGGGTCATGTCGCTGGCAAGACTAAAGATATTCATGGCTCCAACTCTTAATGCTGAAGGTTATGCCACCAATTAGAGCTAAAGTATAGAAAGCGCGATGAGGGCAAACCAAGCATAAGGAAATAACTAGAGGTAGGACTGTTGGGAAAACTCTGACGAAGGAGAAGGACCTCATGCTCGATTCGATGGTTGGCTGTGGACTCTGAGGAAAGATAAGGAGGTTGGGCTGTTTGGGGTGAAACGACATCATTTTGCTTAGATGCAAAACGGTGTCATTTCGGTGCCAGGGAGGCACCAGGGAAATGCCAAGGATGGAATTCGAACGCAGTGGCAAGTGGTGCTAGGAAAGGAGAAGGCATGAGAGAAGGAAGCACACTTGAGGCAATGCTGGGAAGGTTGGGAGGTCTCACAGTGGCCCAAGTAAGAAAGATGAGAGGATATGTGGAATATAAAATGCCTAAAAAAATTAAAACATGAGTGTTTAAAAAATAGACTAGGTATAAAGTAGGGAAATTTGCACTTAAATACTAAATGAAATTTTTAAAAAAAAAACCCTAATAAAACTTAAAAAGTTCATAAGGGGAGTCTAGTTTTGCAGTTTTTGTTGAAGAGACTTAAATGCCCCATTGAATGTTGTGACTGAATGAGTAGAAAGAATAATTAAAATAATAAAAAGATTCCCAAACTCAGTATTGCTCTTAGTAATATCACAAATTTCTTAAAAATATAAATGTGTTGAGACCAAATGAATAAAGAGAATAACTAAAACAGTAAAGGGAATGACTAAATAGGAACGGGATTCATAAACTCAATATCAAGAGGGCATTTTAGTCATTTTAGAGAAAATTGAAAAACCCAAATTCCCCCTTATGACCTTTCTGTCCTTTTGAAATTTTAATAGACCCTTTTAGAGTTTTCAAATTTTATGAGGTATTTAAGTAAAATTTTCCCAATAAAGTAATGCACACAAAATATACTCGAATGAGATGGGAACGGAGAGACCCCATCCTGAGTTTGATCTTAGGGCAAAATTTGTCCCATCATGAGGGAGTGGCTAGGACGGAAAAAATTTGAATAGCCTTACTGCCACCATTCCTCCATCTCTTCACCAGAGACTAACAAACTCATGATCTGCCAATTTATTATTGACCATCACATGCATTATGCCCATAGCAACGATTTTTGAAACTAGTGAGTGACCAACAATTCTTTGCTCTAATCAAATACAACAAAAACAACAAAGACTAATCCTAATAGGTGGAGTCGGCTACATAGATCACATGACGTCATTATGCTCTATCAAAAACCATATTTTTAAATAGGTTATTGACTAAAAGGTCACTCTTTATAACCTCATTGAGTGTTCACTTCGGCCTCCCCACCTGTTTTTATTAGTCTCCATATTAATTGATCAACCCTCCTTACATGTTTACCCAATAGTCTTTTTTGCACATGGCCAAACCACCTTAAACATTTTCTACCATTTTATCTTCAATAGAAGTCATTCTTATATGGCCATACATATATCTCAACATCCTCCTCTCAGTTATTCCCATTTTATGTTCATGTTGTCCATTAAAGCCCAACACTCACTACCATATAGTGTTGATGGTCTTATAGTAGTACGACAAAACTTCTGTTTTACTCTATTAGGTACTTTCCGATCACACATAACTCCAATAGCTTTTCTCCATCTACATCACCAATTTGAATTCTATGATTAACATCTCCATCAATTTCCTCATTTTGTTAAATAATTGATCCTAAATATCTAAAATTTGTCGCTTGCGGGAAAACATGTCCCCCTCAATTTAACTTCCCTTTCACTTATAAGTTGCCGCTTGTTAAAATTGCAATGCATATATTATGTTTTGCTCCTACTCAAATGGAAGTTTTTCAACTTAAAAGTCCTTCTCCATACTTCAAGTGTAGAATTAATTTTCTCCTTGGATTCAGTCAACAAAACAATATCATTCGCAAAAAGCATGCATTTAGGGATCTCATCTTTTATTGGCTCAGTTAGAAGAACTACTATTAGGTTAAACAAATAAAGGTTCAAACTTGATCACTGATGTAAGCCAATTTTTATAGGAAAATCTTTCATCTCATCTCCTTGCATTCTAACACTAGTTGTTACCCCCTCATATATGCCTTGAATGACTTTAATATATACAACACACATTCCCTTACTTTCCAAGGCTTTTCAAAGTATATTTCTTGGTACCCAATCATACGCTTTTATTCCAAATCAATGAAAACCATGTACACGTCTTTTCCTTTACCTTGATACTTTTCTATTAGCCCATGTAATAAGTAAACAGCTTCTGTTGTGGACCTACCAGGCATGAATCTAAATTGGTCCTCAGAAATACTAATCTTCATCCTCAACATGTGTTCGGTAACTTTTTTCCACAACTTCATCATATAACACATAAGCTTAATTCCTATGTAATTCGTACAATTTTGAATATCCCTTTTATTCTTTTAAACAGAGATCAAGATACTTTTCCTCCACTCATCAAGCATTTTCTTAGATAGCAAAATTTTATTAAATAATTGAGTAAGTCATAACACTCCATCTTCCCCTAAATATTTCCAAACTTTAATAGGAATGCCATAAGGTGCAACAGCTTTACCATTGTCCATTTTTTAAGAGCTTCCTTAACATTAGTAATTCAGATCCTTTGATAAAATGACAAATTAATATCATTTTCTCGAGTTGTCAAATCTTCCAATTCACAAACCGCCTCAACTCCTTCCTCATTGAATAGTTTATAGAAGTAAGCTTCCCACCTATTCTTAATATCTCATTCTATAACCAAAACTTTGCCTTCTCCATTCTTTATACACCTCACTTGGTCCAAGTCTCTCGAGTTTCTCTCTTTGTTCTTTATAATTTTATATATCTTACACTCTCCAACTTTTGTCCCTGACACCTTATAAAACTCCTTATACGCTTTATTACGAGTTTCACCCACTGTCTTCTTAGACTCCTTTTTAGCCGAATGATATCTTTCCCAATTTTCAATATTATTACACAAATGTATGGCTTTAAAACAATCTTTCTAATTCTTAACTTTCTCTTGAACAATCTCATTTCATCAAGTCTCTCTATCTTACCAACCACAACCTTTTGATATTCTCAAAATTGATTTAACAACCTTCTAGATCTTTTTAGACATATTCTCTCATATGATATTTCCTTGTAACCACTACTTCCCCTCATCCAAAAGAGTTCTCTTAACAATCTCTTGCTTCTACCCCTTTAATTGCCACTTGACCCTTGGGTTTAAAACTTTTTGGCGTTTTTGTTTTATACACTTAATAAGTACATCAGGGACTAAAACCTTATGTTGTGCTATCATGCTATCTTTAGGGATCACTTTGCGATTAGTACAAAGTTTCTATCATGATTTCTCATTAAAAAAAAAAAAAAAAGTCAATTTGAATCTTGTAGGCTCCACTCTTATATGTGATTTGAGTCTTACAGTTAGTGCAAAGTTTCCTATCAACTTGAGGTTAATTCAGAGTATCCCACAAACATATCTATTAAGATCCCCACCAATAAATTTTTTTTCTGTTTGTGGGATACTCTGAATTAGCTCCTCCATATCTTCCTAGAACTTTTCCTTAATATGTTTATGCCCCTACTTGAGGTACATATACTTTGATAATGTTAATAGTATTCATTCTCATAGTCATTCTTAAGAAAATGATTATATCCTCAATCCTTGTTATCTCTACCACATTCTTCCTCCATGCATCATTAACGATGATTTCTGTTTACCTTTCCTAAGTACTAAAGCTTGCAACTATCAATAACATGAGCCTTCTCTCTTGACCATTTAGTTTCCTAGAGGCACAAGATGTTAACTTATGTTTTCTCATTATATCCACTAGGGGTGTTCAATTTTTTCCCGTCCTAGTCGTCCTGTCTGATCTCGGTCATTTTCCCATCCTGAACAATTTGAGACAAGACAAAAGCGGGACAAGACAAAATTATTTCTAGAACAGGACTGGACATGGGCTTTATCCCATCCCAGCCTTTTGTCCCGTCTTGAAATCATTTTCTTATTATTTTAATTAACATATATAATATACCAATATCTATATTTTTTATTAGAAAATCTAATATTTTTATCAAATATATAACTAATATATTTTTTGATAGGTATTATTTATATGAAATGATGTTATCATATAATTTTTTTAGATATATATTATCATATACTAAGTTTATTTTTAACATAAAAACTTTATTAAATATAACTAATATATTCTTTACATAAATATTAGTTATATAAAAGAATATCTTCATATAGTAGTTTTAACAAGAAAAAAACTTCCTACAAATAATTATAAATAGAACATCTCATTAATGTATTGATCTCATCGTGATCCTGATATCATCCCAATCTCAGTGGGAACGAGACAGGACACGGGGCAACTTTGTTGTACCAGTCCTTTTGCAGGATAGAACACGAAATAGGCCCATATCGTGAACGCCCCTAATGTCCACCAGCTCCCAAAATTTTCCATTAAGAGTCTCAATATTCCAAGTGCCAAATCTAATCATGTTCTCATGGACTAACTTCTTTAACTGCCTATGTTCAAAAGAGAGCGACAACCTTTACTCATTTAACACTACATCCAGATGATGATTCAGCAGCTCTCAATCACTTCTCACTGTACTCAAGCCATACAACACGTTGCAACGACCTAACATTAGCACAATTTCTTTGTAAATCCATATTCATAACAAATTTGACAAAATTTTATATTGTTGTTGAGGACCTAACACAACCCTCCTCCTCTTAGGCTTGGGACCAACTATAAAACATAGACGGAGTTCTTTGCTCTCATCAAATATTGCTTCCAAATTCTTCGCTCCTTCGACTCCATAAAATGGCGGATATGATATTCAATAAGAATGAGAGTCTGAACTATTTGCACAAGTTCTAAATAATCAACATCCAACAACAGTAAGTAGCCCAGCCACAAGTAAGAAGATCTCTAGTCCAATAGCATACAGATGCACATGATGAAGTGAATAGCATCACTAAGCACTAAAAAGTGTTAAGACCAAATCCGAAAAGTAACAGAAAAGGGGTGGAAAAAAGAATAATATTCTGGGATGCAATCATCGTCATCGTCATATCTTTAGCACCATTGCATACTGTCTACTAATAATATGGCATGTACCGGTTTGGCCTTCTGAACCTGGGAACCTTCCTGCAGTGCAAAAAAGAAAGAAAGCCCCAATGATCAGTTAACAGCACCCCTAGGCCTAAGTACCCCATTAGATACTGTTTAATCAAAATATGTGTTTGGTTGATAGTTTTATAATTAATTTTAGGTTTAAAGTGTAAATTTAGCAAACAATTATTTTTCTATGTGTCCAGTATAAATGACTATTTTGAGTGCAAAAAATAGACATCATGATGTTTTTTAGAGCAATAATAAAAACGTCATTAACTTCACTTAACTTTCCATTACTTTTTTTGAAATATGGTTCTCACTCTATTATTTTAATATATTTTTAAAAGGTTAAGGTGCAAATTTAATAACGAATTATTTTCTTAAGGGCAACTAATACAATTATTTTTGGTAAGTGCATTTATAAAACTAATTCGTTGCTAAATTTGTGCTTTAACTTTTTAAAAATACATTAAAATAAGAGGGTCAAAATTTACACCTTAACCCTTTATCTTAATCAAAATATGGGTGTGTGTAAGCAACATACCCATATCCGTAAGGCGAGTAAAAGTAAGGAGGAGGGAATGGCCTCCTGAAGCGATACCCCATGTAAGGATTGAAACGCCTGGGGCGATACTGTTTCATTCCAGGGACATTGGTCCTCTTTGGCATAACCTGCAAATATATCAATACTTACTTTGGTTATTGGATTATAGCTCCCTTATTAAATGGAAAGGTATGATGGAAGATTCAAACTAGAGTTGAGAGGACATGCCTTCAATTGACGACCATGCAGTTCAGATTCATTCAAGGTAACGGCCTCTTGAACAGCTTCAGGTTCAAGGAATTCCACATAAGCAAAACCTTTTGGATGGCCAAACTTGTCTGTAAGGATAGTCACCCTATTCACTGTCCCACATGACTGGAAGTGTTGCTGCACTTCTTCTGGTGTGCATGCATAATCAACCTGCAAAATCCGAATCATTTAGAAGACTTGATACCTATATAATGATCATAATAGATATTAGAGTAAGGCACTTCAAAGGCGCACAATTCCTGTTCCTGTTAAAACCATTTTATCGTAAAACCATTTTATCATACCACTCCAATGCAGGTCATGGACAGTTATATAGGAAGCTGGCAATCATTTATGCACTAAAGCAGTATTTATTGAGAAATTGGCAAAAGAGACTCAAAATATCTATATATTCTCATCTCAACTTCTCATTTCATTTAACCAGAAGTTAAATCATTGCATGGTTTATTGGTATTATTTTCAAGCAACAAATGCACACATTTCTCAGCCTTCAGTAATATCACAAGAATAATTTCAGCTACTAACCAGGCATCCCAATAAACCCACTAGACAAAGATATATTCCAAATGCATGACCAAACCAAGCTCGCAGCCCATTAACAATGTGCACTTACTATGACTCCTCAACCTATAGTAATTCTACCAGTATTTTGCTACTCCTCAATCTCCAGAGAAAACATTTTGTGCATTATACTGATCATTTCCAAAATAAAATTTACAACAGCACCAAATGTTACTGGCCTATGAACTTCCACAACTATAAAAGGAGCTGTGATTCAAACATACACATAGCATGGATATTAAAAACTAAATGCTTCGTCGGTATTTTTTAAGAGAAAAACTGCATGCTTAGATATGAACTACTGATGATTGAAGTTCTTGTAAAATGGTCCAATGACAGTTTTTGAGGACTCAAGCATTGTGTTCAAAAATGAAAAGGCAAAGAAAGTAAACCAAAGGATAGTAAGAACTGAATGCTGGGCACAATAACACAAAATGAGGAACAAAATGCCCACTGAGATTAAGGCCACAGGGAAGCAGCAACTGCATACCCTTGGCATGTGAGCAAAACGTCACACAACAAAGGTGCCATGAACCTTTGCAGTCAGCAGCAGGGCTCTATGACTAGAGATTGCATCCCCAGCAGCTGCAGAATGCTCTTCCAATGAACCACATGCTGTCTCCTTTGACGCATCTTTAGCACATCCTACCTCCAGCAATTCCAGTTTCAGCCATCCACTTGAGATGCTTTCAGATGTTTACTGACACGAGTATACTTTTATTGGTACTGCTTACTTCAGTAGAAATATCATACAGTACCTCACTTTTTCGCATTACTTTCTTATTTTTCTTTTCTTTTTTCTCTTCTTTTTCTATTTTTCTCAACTTCATTGCATTTTTGCTTTTCTCCATTTTTTCTCTTCAGTGAATTATTTTCTCATTCCTTTTCCTTTTCAAGAACTCTCAATCTTTTACTGCTCATTCTCTTCCGACATTTTATCTCCTCTTAATATCTTATTTGATTCCTAAAGCACATGAATTTTCTTTCCTTCTAGTACAAGTCTAAGGAAACATCACATCTTAGTTTGGAACATTTACAAAATACAATGAATAGCATCCCAGTGCTAAACTATAGGTATAAGTTGAGTGGTAAGAATGACCCTGCGATCATAGTGAGGCATAAAGTCAAGCACTATCCCCATAGATGAACAGTATTCACTCCATAAGATAAACATATAACCTTCTAAATAATAAAATAAGAAATGAACATTTAACCAATAGAATTTTTGCTTGAGATTCATCTATTCAAAGATTATTGACATCGAATAAGCAGGTATCCTCATTATTAAACACCTATCTTAACGAAAGTTGAGTGCAAACAGTTAAAATACAAGGATCGTAAAGTACCATTAAACTTAGATGGCCCCCACCCCAAAAAAAGATAAAATTAAAAAGGTTTTTGTAAATACCTGTAGCTACCAAGCACAATAAACACAACATATAAATATAAGAAATCTGGTTCATAAAATCAGGGGATCCAAATGTTATTGATGCAATTCAGCCACCAATTGAAGAGGTAGGTATTAGCAGATTTGGAGCCTAACCTGAAGCTACCTCACAATATTTGCTGTTTAACGAAAAAAATTCATCTCTCCAGTGGTAGTAAACTAGATTATCACAATGCTAATTACGAGAACTTCATATTCAGGAATTTCACTCTTGATTAGAGTTAGAGACTTCACCAAGATTGCAAGGATAACTATATAAGATCAGATATTGCATGACTAAGTGAGTACAATATATAGATGGAAAAAGAAAATTATTCACACATATTTTTATTGTTTTATGTCATGGGGTGAGAGGGGAAGCCTAGTTCAAACTGGAAAACTGTCAATAAAGCAAGGCAGGGTATTCATACGTTGCCGACAAAAACAGATCGAGAATCTGTCTCCTCCTTGTTTGCCTGAGAAGCAGCTGCACCCGCAGGATCTACATCAAAATTAAGAAGTCAAAAAAGTCAACAATAATACATGGTATGGTTTACTCTTAACAAAAGAGATGGTGTAACCATAGGAATAATAACTAAATTTGTTTCTTAGAAATGAAAGGGAAGACCCTGGGTAAAAAACTGCTTATAAGCACTAATTTTAAAAAATAACCACTGCTTGAGAACAACAACAACAAAGCCTTAATCCTATTAGGTGGGGTCGGCTACATAGATCGCACGACGCCATTGTGCTCTATCGAAAACCATATTTTTAGAGAGGTTGTTAACCAAAAGGTCCCTCT
>JBAGKO010000016.1:8777461-8789273 GCA_037177275.1 Acacia concinna
ATTCATATCATATATTATATATCAGTTTATAAATTAAACAAAATAATGAAAAGAAAATGATAAATTTAAATTTTTTTTTATCAAATATTCCTTTCAAGGTGAAGAGAGAGAAAGATCAGCGGCGGCACTGCCCTCACTAAGAAACCCAATGCTCTCCCTGTTGCGGCATACTCCTCTCAGCTCATAATCAGTTGTAGCTTGCGGCAGCATTCCTTCAACTCCCGGCCTGTGATGCTCTCTCTCTCATTTCGGCGGCCACACACACACCTCTCCCCTCCCGCTGAAACTCTATCTTGCGGCAACCAACAAAAAACCCCAGCTCCTGTGATACTGTCACCATGACTAGCTGATTTTTCCTTGAGTCTTGATGGTAGGGAAATGGCTTCAGCTTCCATGTGCTATAAAGGAAAGCCTACTAATTTTCTATTATCTCAATTCATGTATTATACTTTGTTGGTTGAATTAATTCTGTATTAGTATATAATTGTGAGACTAGATGAGTGTTAATTTATCTATGATAGATTGAATTACTTTGTATTAAATTTTGTATTAGTTTATTTGGATTTTATGTTGAACCTATTTTTTTTTAAAATTGATGATATTATGCATTCTATGTGATTACTAGTATGTGTGATGGATAAATTCAAATTGAGTGTCACAATTGTGCTCTCATTAAGAGGAACCAAATGCATTAAAATAATTTTCAAACACACATAAAGTGGTTTTTAACAATTTATCTAAGAAATGACTATGAATGTGATTGTAAGATTAGTCATTAATTAAGAAGATTGGACTCAATGCCATTACTTGAGGTTTTCGATTTGACTTTGGACTCAATGCCATTACTTGAGGTTTTCGATTTGACTTGATACAAAATTATCTTCTAATTTATTTTAAGAAGCTAGGAAATTCATCACTTTGCTACAAAGACTCATTTCATTTTATAATCCCTTTTATCCAAATCATTTTTTTATTGGTTCTAAAAAAAAATTCAAAAAGATTAGAGCTAGCTTTATTTTTATGCATTTTAATTTAGAGAAAGAAAATTAATTTCAAACCATCTTTCTAATCATGTTTTTAACACTTAGTTTAACTTAGGGAATTCAAAATAAATGCTCATTAATAAGAGAATGATCCCGAGTTAATTATACTATATGGCATTTTAATTCTTGGTAAAATTGTGTATTTGACCCCAAGGCTATTAAGGTTGTGTCAATGATCCCGTTGAAATTTTTTTAAAAATGAAGGAAGGTAAATAAGTTATTTATTCATATTATATATAATATATTATTATATTATAATAAGTTTATAAGTTAAATTAAATAATTTGAAGAAAAACAATAAATTTAAATACTTTAAAGTAATGTATTTAACTTTCCTATAATTCTTACAAAAAGTCAACTTAGTTTTATCTTCATGGCCAAATGTAATACTTCCTTTGATCCTAATTATAAGGTCTGCTGACATTTTATGAAGAATTCTAGGAAAATCCTAAAAAAGTTAATTACATCATTTAATCATATTATATATTATGTTATGTTATATTATATATTAGTTTATAGGTCAAATAACATAATTTGAAGAAAAACAACAAATTTTAATGTTTTACAGTAACATAATTAGCTTTCTTAGGATTTTATTAGGATTCTCCTAAAAAAGTTAACAGGCCTTTATAATTAAGACAAGAGAGATTACAAGTGAGCTCAGTTGATGACAATTTTTAATGGTGTTACGTAATAATTTTTTGTCATGTAGGATACCTATTTGATGACTCAATATATTATATATGTTAAGGATTAAAATATTAAATGTTAAAAATTTAGGGACTTAGTTATAAATAAGTTAAACGTTTAAAAATTGAGTTGTACTAAGTCATAGTTGAAGGATTGAGTCACAAGTGGATTAATAGTAAAAGGATCAAAAGATTATTTTTCCCTGTTTATTATTATTGTTGTTGTTAAGAAAAATAATGGATATTAAGTCTTATATTAAAGATGAGGAGTAGTAAGAGTCTTTATAATTAATTTCTCAATTATATACATGTATCTCTATACTCATAATTTGTTAATTTTGACAATAATATTTTTTTTAATTTTAATTAACCTGTATAATTTTCCATTTAATTAAATGATTTAATTATATTTTGTTAACACCATTAACCTTGGTAACTTTTCTCATTTAAAACTGCTGACTTCCTATACAACAATTAATTGTGCTAACAAAGTGAAGTTAAGGATTTAATTAACAGGAAAAATACATAAGTACTTGTTAATTTGCAAGTGAAACTGTCTTAGTAGCAGATGATGCAACTCTCACTTAACATTCATCAGGATTAATTTTGTCTGTCAATATGAATATAATTACAATCAATAGAATATACTCCCCGATCTTAATTATAAGGTTCAATTGACTTTTTTTAAAAGAATTTTAAAAAAACTAATTATATTACTTAAAAACATTAAAATTTATCATTTTTATTATAACTATATTATTTAGCTTATGAACTAATATATAATATAATACTCCATCCGGTCCTAATTATAAGGGCCTTTTGAAGAATTCTAGGAAAATTTTAAAAAAGCTAATTATATTATTTTAAGATATTAAAATTTGTTGTTTTTCTTCAAATTATGTTATTTGACTTCTGAACTAATATATAATAAAATAAAACAATATATATGATATAATTAAGTAATGTAATTAGCTTTTTTAGGACTTTCCTTTGATTCTCCAAAAGGCCCTTATAATTAGGATCAGAGGGAGCAAAACGCAACAGATGATATCATTAAATAATGTAATTGGCTTTATTATAATTTTTTAAAAAAAGTTAACTAAAATTTATAATTAGGATTATACATAGTTTAAAAAGGATGTTATAAGCATATTAATTTTTACTAATATATTGGTGATAAATAAATTTTATTTCATTACCTTAAAAATATCAATGAATTTCTTCTACAAGTTTTTAAATACAATCTTCTTCAGCAAGTTTGAACTTTAATTTGAATAATGTCCAAATTGTTTTTTTAGTACGAGCGCGGATATATATGCATATATTTTCTTATAAAATGGAAATAGTTATAGAACTCAGCTTCCTATGGTGTCTCGAATATTGGTTTTGGTGGTTTGTAGTTTTTGTAAAAGGTCCCACATTAGCTGGGTTTCCTTCAAAAAGAGACCTTATAAGGTATTGAGTTCCTCAACTCTAGCATTTAGCTTTTAGGATATAATTCTTTTAAGGATTATGTAATGGAGATGATCAACCGAAGAGGGCTATCTAAAGAGGGTTCTGACAATAAGGGCTAACCAATAGAAAGTTAAGTGAAGCTCTTAAGGAGGTGAACTGTAATGAGTGCCACATAGGGTGAGGTTTTTTGAAAAAACAATTTTAGGTTCTCTAACTCTAATAACCAACTTTTAAAGTGTGGTTCTTCCCATGACTTACATTTGTTATAGTTTTGTTTAAATCTATGAAAAGAAAAAAAAAAAAACCATTTAACTGTGTTAGGGAGGGAAAAGTTAATAGTACTGAATCAATATTTATTTAGCCATGGCAGGGCATCAATTTTATAGAAAAGTAACTAAAAGATATATTGAAACAAGAAGTTCATATTAGGGTGCCACTAAAATTAGAAGGGATTAGAAAATCACTAAGCAAATTCCTCCTGGGTGTAACTACATAAAGATGCATTAAATGATGAAACATAGTGTAGCATCAGTCTCACACATATTATACACAAAAAAGATAAGGACCAGTCAATTGCATATATGAGGATGTTGTGAAAATCACAGCTGGATATGAGAAAAGTCTTGCCCAACACGGATATTGTTTTGATGAGGTATTGAAAAGAGCCCGATAAGTCCTAAAAAACGATTGAATATTTTTGGGATTAATAGAAGTTATTTTTCCTTCTTAAAAAAAAAAAAAGATTAGAAAATCACTCTTGAATTTGGAGCACCAAAAAGAACTTTTCTTGGAGGTTGACGATATCAGAAATTGCCGTCATGACAAATCAGAGACAACTCACTCACCCGAGACACAGGCAGACAGCTCTTTTTCACACAGGCCCTCAGAAGAACGTGTCAATAATTCTGATTATTCATTGGCCGGAAAAACAGATATTATTTAATTTTATTAATAAATTAATATTTAAAATAAGGATTACTGGGGGCAGCGAGTGATCACTTATTACCAAAGCATCTTTCACAATCTCACGCTCGTTACTTAGTTTTTAACTATATAAATTGATTTTTGATACTTGAAGCAGAGACAAAAAGTTGAATTGCAGAGGCAAAGATCTAGTGGGTATTCTTTATTCACCGATCTCACTGTGAAAGAGAAAGGAAGGAGGGAAGAAGAAGAAGAGAGAGAAGTGGTGGAAATGGCGAGCGCTGGAGGCGGAGGTTATGGAGATTCAAGCCAGAAGATAGACTACGTGTTCAAGGTGGTTCTGATTGGAGATTCGGCGGTTGGGAAGTCGCAGTTGCTAGCTCGTTTTGCTAGAAATGACTTCAGCTTGGACTCCAAGGCCACAATTGGCGTCGAATTTCAGACTCGGACTTTGGTGATCGACCACAAGAGCGTCAAGGCTCAGATCTGGGACACTGCTGGCCAAGAACGGTGCTCTTTTTCATCTCCTTACTTTCACCATTGTATTTCATTTTCTTTCATGCCACTTTACTCTCAGCTTCTTTGCCTTCGTTTATTCGATTCGATGTCCCGAGATCGATGTGGTTTTAGCTATATTTTTTTGGTAACGAAGTTTGAAATCGTCTTTTTGGCTGCCTTTGCGGGCTCGGTTATGCTTATGAATCTTTCTGTTTACTGCCTTGTGTTTTCGAATCAGAGTTCACTTCATGCCAGCATAACGATCTTGTGCTGCCAATTGATTATTTGGTTTACTTTGTTAAGGTGATCTGCTATTGATCATCGTGTGCGGAACCTGAAATCAGTATTATAATTCAATCCAATTCAATTCTGTAGAGTGTTTATGCTTTCTTATTATTGTCGGATCACATGTATTTGTTGATCATAATAACTAGCTATGGGCAGTTCGTGTGTGAATCGAGTGATGAATAGTCAAACTGAAGTTCAACATCACATGTATTGGACGTGGAGGCGGTGATGTTACTGATTGTGACAACCTTTCCGTCATGTTGTATTTAGTTTAGGCTTTGTTGAAGATGATTTATTTGATTGTGTGATATAGGATGATATAAGAAATTTTCCGTTACTAGTATATTTTAACCCATTTCATATTTGAAACCTTGTAAAACAAGGTTACATGGATTCACAAAGTCCAAGTTGACTTATTTGTGGACTGAAACACTTGGCCATGTAATGTCCACCCGTCAATTGTGGTAACATTGTCATTTTTACGCTACTAGAACTATATATTTTTCATTTACTTTATTGGCAAGAATGTGTTTAGGTATTAGGTAACCTCTTTTACAACTTTTATATTGTAGATATCTGTTCAAAGAAATTGACAGTTATAGGGGTGACCCTTGTCAATATTTTAACCTGTACATAGAACCCAAAAATGTCAAGGAATCTCATTGAAGTTGAATATGAACCATTGTGCTCTTGCATGCTATCATCAATTTCACTGCTGATTCAGTCAATCATATCCTATGGAGTTTGTAATTTGCAAGTTCTAATGACCTTTTCTGCATTATTCACTCAATCTACTCTTGATTTACAAGCTTTTTGTCAGTATCGACTGTGTCTGTTTCTGTTTTTGTTTTTTTTTGGTACTGTTCTATATTTATTTTGGGGGAACAGGCTGTATGCACAATTTGTTATATAATCATAATTCTTAAAAATGTTCGACATTAAATTCCATTCTGTTTTCATAACTAACTACATATAGCCATTTTGCCATGTGTTGGGCGTTTAGGGTAATTGGAGTACACATTTAAGAGGTTGAGGGTATTGGAATAAATAACTATAAATTACTAAATATTATGACCGGTATTAACTCAAAGAATTTAACATCAATATTTCATTTGCCTTTGAGAATTTCGCCATGTTCAATAAGTCCTTTTTTAAATTTTTTTGATGTGTTTGACTTAAGGTAAGGCATATGATAAGACGATACCTAATAGAGTAAAAAGGAAGTTATATCGCACTGCTATAAGACCAGCAATGCTATATGGTAATGAATATTGGGCTTTAACAGGACAATATGAGCAGAAAATGGGAGTAGTTAAGATGAAAATGTTGAAATGGATGTGTGGCCATATAAGATTAGATAAGATTCATAATGATTACATACGTAAATGAGTTGGAGTGGCTTTCATTGCAAATAAAATGGTAAAAAATTGTTTAAGGTGGTTTGATCATGTGCAAAAAAAGCCATTGGACGTACTGGTAAGGAGAGCTGATCAAGCATCATGGACCCCCATAAAAAGAGGTCAAGGGATGTTGAAGCGAACACCCAACAATATTATAGAAAGCGACCTTTTGGTCAATAATTTATTTAAAAATATGGTTTTTGATATAATACAATGGTGACGTGCAATCTATGTAGTCGACCCCACCTATTGGGATTAAGGCTTTGTTGTTGTTTTCATTCTAGTCAGATCTGTGGAGAAAGATGAATGTTGTCATCATCTGCCATGATAATCTTCAATTTTCTTATTTAGTGTGTTTTACAATCCTGGATGAATTTGAAATTGAGATCTATTTACATATATGCACTGGTAATTGTACATCTTGGCATGAACATGGAACAGTCCACTAGCTAGGAGATGCTTAAATGCTGAATTGCTGATTTTCCATATGTATATCTGTGTTTTATTGTACAGATACAGAGCAGTTACAAGTGCCTATTATAGGGGTGCTGTAGGGGCAATGTTAGTTTATGACATCTCCAAGCGTCAGACTTTTGATCACATACCTCGGTGGCTCGAAGAACTACGTAACCACGCTGACAAGAACATTGTCATAATCCTAATTGGAAACAAAAGTGATCTTGAGAACCAGCGTGCAGTGCCAACGGAGGATGCTAAAGAATTTGCTGAAAAAGAAGGATTATTTTTCTTAGAGACCTCAGCACTGGAAGCAACCAATGTTGAAACAGCCTTCATGACTGTCTTGACGGAAATTTTCAACATTGTCAACAAGAAAAACCTTGCTGCCGGTGAAAATCAAAACGGCAACGCCGCACCTCCTTCTGGCAAGAAAATTATAATTCCAGGTCCTGCCCAAGAAATACCTGCTAAGAGGAATATGTGTTGTCAGTCATCTTGAGTTCCTTTTATAATTGATTTCAATTCACCTTATTCATTATACGATATTCCTATTCCCAATTTTTTGAAGGTTTGGTGCATTTCCTTTGCACATTTGCATCACTTTTTAAAGTTTATTTTGCTTAAGCTGATGAGGGGAAGAACTGGAGTTGAAGGTGATCTATGGCGTTAGGGGGCGATGGGGATTGTTGACTGTATCTTAAGTTAGACTATAGTGGTGTTGCAAATACATCTGACTATATGGTATATGGGTATGGTTTTGATATCTGCTGAGGTTATATTTCATTATCAATGGCCTTTGGCAAGTATAAAGCAATTTAACATCTACTAAACACGCGTTCATGAAAAGGCGTTTCTAGTTCAGCGGCACATGAATATGATCAAGTTATCTAACGTCCAAATTATCATTGTTCAAATCAAAATATTAACTTCGGTGGTAAATTTCTGAACGGAAGTTAACATCAGTTCCAAGCATTATAGGTATCATTTATAAAATATATTTGACTGGTCTATATTCTAACATTGTCACTCTCCTTTAATATCCAAATTATCATTGTTTAATCAAAGATATAACTGGTATTAAAATTGGAAAAATGGCATTGAAGTCCCTAAAACTAGAGATATTGGCAAAAAAGTCCTATAGAAAATTTCCCTATTAAAGAGGTTTTAAAGGACTTTATTGATATTAAGTCTAAATGTGAAATTATGTCTCTGCCCCCGTTCATTAAAAAGGAGAACAAGAGCAACTAGATTATTTCTGAACGACTAGCACTCTGTTTTGCTAATTCTGATTCTGGAAAAAAGAGGGAAACTGAGAAAGAAAGGTAAGGTCTTTTCATGTCCAACCATTAAAGCAAGTATCTCTCCTTCTAATCTCATGTGGAAAGCTTATATTTTACAACTTTCATCTACTTTTTGAGAGGCTACATACTGATTTTGTTTTTATTTTTATGGTGTGGATGTTCTGTGCATTAAGAATGAAATGTTTGACAAATTTTGGAGCTTGGACTCATTTGTGAACAATCTGCTCTAATGAATGCAAATATTTTGTGAAATGCATTATTTTGAGTAATGAACTTGGGGTTTCATTATATTTGGGTAGGATTATGACAATTTGTACTATGTTTTTGGGTAAAGTAATAAAAGGAATACTCTGTTTTTGAGTGGTAACGAATGAATGTGATAAATGCATATTTATTTTAAATTGCTGATACAATATGAAAAATTTATTGTTAAAAATAATAATTATAGTTGTTAATTAGGTTGTTACAGCTGTTCATACATATTGGATATTATTTCAGAGTGTCATTAAAAATAGCTAGCACATAAGTGAATAATTTATTTTGTTTCTTTCGTGTGGGAGGGAAGTTTTTTAATGGTGGAGAAAATAAAAGTCAACATATTGGTGGTTTGCAACTCCTATGGTTATTTTCTTTTTTGAATTGAGAATTTGGTATAATTACAGCATAGACATGGACATGAAACTATATTTGATATTTATATATTATAAGATATCAAGTTATATGATTAGGTGTAGGAACTTGTCATTTTGTATTGTACCAGTTGTCAACCTAGACTCATATACTTGTCAAAGTAAGCACATACAGTTGTCAATGTATAAAATGTCACAACAAGAACAAATGATGGTGAACTTCTTCTGGAAAAAGAAATAGAAAATGTAAATGAAAACAATTGTCAAAATAAGCATGACACATTGTCAAAGAAGGCACATGGACCAAAGGCCTTGTAGCCTAATGGTAATGGTATCTCCCAAGTGGGAGGAGGTCACGGGTTTGATCCCGTTATTGTAACTTCAGGCCGTTAGTGCCTGCTCGAGCCTATGAGCTCCATTTAAAAAAAAAAAAAAGAAGGCACATGGTAAGAAAACCTCATTTTGTCCGGACCCCACTCAAGAAATAAAAAAATATAAATCATCCCAATTAATGATGGTTGATGCCCATATTGATAGTCATCTTAAAAGGGAAACAAAAATACAAAATAAATAATCTCAATTAATGATAATGGATGCCCACATTGGTAGTCACCTTAAAAGGAAACAAAAATAAAAAATATATAAAAATAAAAATAAAAATCTCCCAATTAATGATTATTGATAGTTATCTTAAAAGGGAAATACAAAAAATTAAAAATTAAAAAAATCCACCCAATTAATAATGATGATTACCCAGATTGGCAATTATCTTAAAGGGGAAGTTTAAACCAAAACAAAAAACAAAAAAAGAAATGTCTTTCATATCTTTGATGATGATTGATTTACAATCACATTAAATCAAAAATTAATAATAAAACAAAATTAAAGGAGAGAGCATTAATGAGCAAAACCCTACCTTCAAGGCTATAAATAGGGAAGTAAAATTGAACAAAGGGAAGATGTGGTGAATCAAAAGGGAACATAAATTTGAGGAGTGAAAAGACAAGAAACTGAGGAGGGAAAAGAGAAAGAATTTTAGAAACAAAAGGGGAAGTTACAAAAATTGAGAGAGTCACCTAAAGAAAGGGAGTGAGCCATAATTCCTTTGTTTGGCCTTTATTACGAAATCTTTGACGATTCCTTACGCCTATGAGTATCTCCATTGGAGATGGAGGCATGCGCATCTTGCATCTAAACAAGGGTCTTCTTTCTTTTTCATTATTCTCATGAGTCTTATCATGCATCTATTAATAAGTTCTAGTAAGAGATGTTTGTGTTGTTGAAATCTTCCTATTGTCTTCTATTTGTACAATTCTTAGTGTGATGCAATGTAATTAAAACCGGACCGAACAGGCCGGTCGGACCGGAAAACCGGCCAGCCGAACTCCTGTCTGGTCTGGTTGGGTCATTTGATAGGGGGCCGAGTTAACCCAGCCAAATCCGAGTTGACTCGGCCGAGTTGACCGGGTTTTATTTTTTTAAAAAAATTTGCCCCAAAACGATGTCGTTTTGGGGCTTTTTTTTTTTAAAGGGCGACGGTCCAGATTTGTTTAAAGGTATTCAAGATCAACGGTCATTGTCTCCTCCGAGTTTGACTTAAGCTTTGAAGATTTGAAATTTCATTTTGACCCCGCGAATATCACAGACATTGACCCCATGCCATCTTTTCTTCATACTTCTAGTTTTCACATTACTTTCTTTGCAATTTAGTCCCTTTTTCCTTTACAGAAATGCCCATTGCTAGTTTTTTTCTTTGCAATTCAGTCCTCATTCCTCTTAATCCCCATTTTCTTCTTATTTCTTCTTCAAACCTACACTAAAATTTCATCAACTTATGATCAAGCATATAATTGCATGTAAACGACAATTTTAATTTATAATTAAGCTAAAATGACAACAATATCCCTTTTTCAAAAGCTCCGGGGGCGTTGCCCCCTGCAACCCTTGACCCCACTCGCTAACTGGCTAGCGGGACCGTCGTAGTTAACTCCGCGTAGCATATTACACTATTTAAGCTTAATAATTCATACAAAATAGTTATTTATCAACCTGTCGCTTTTTATATTTAATAATAACATCTAAATTATAATATTTTAATATGTCTGGTTCAATGGCCGGTTCAACCCCCGGTCCGACCCGGTTGAACCCTGAACCCATACCGTGACCGGTTCTTTGGCCGGTCCGGTTTTTTGTATCTTGGCGTGATGTCTAATCTATAATTGTTATATCATCATCTTTATATGCTTTTTTGTTTTTCAGCCTAAACAAGTTTGTTTGGAGAGGACTTCCTAATTGTTGATTAAGGATGGTGTGCATGTAATCTAACAAAAATTGGGTTTGCGTTTGATATTTTCTCCTGGGCAATATATGTAACCATCAAGTGGCATGTGCTTTACCATAAGTTTTAAAGGTATGTACTTTACCATGACTTCAAGTTGTTGGACTTGATGCCATAAATAAGAACATCAATAACATGTTTTTCTTGATAAAATTAAAACTCTCTTTTTAAATAACATAAACAAAGTTGACTTCACAAGATTTTTTATGCCGTAACCTCTGCAACCATAAGAATGATTACTCTTCTATGTGAGATTATTAGTTATAATTTCTACAAGGAGTTTAATACAAAATGTTTTTCAAACGGTGAAGTAATGAAATCATTTTTGTCAAAAAATAAAATTAAAAAACACAAACTGAATAAAACTCATTTTCATAAACAAATTAATAAAAAATTTCCTAAAAAACATGAAACCCAATTACATGCATTTATACTCTTGAACAACGTGGGCTTTGATCTCTCTAAAAGATACGTAGGCCCTAGGCTCTATTTCTAGATCAAGTCCAAAAAATGTAAATATACAATTTTTTCTTCTTTGTATATACTTTCCTTTTTTTTTGGTAATTAAAATAAATTCAAAGGCCATTGACCTGACACAATATTTATATGGTTTTTCGGGGCATTTTACATCTTAATTGCACACATTTACCATCAAATTGCATGATATTAATAATTTATGGATTGAATGTCTCAATATTGCATTTTGATGATTTACGGGCAAAAATATGCTTTATTCAATATTATTTATATTATTCTTCACTTGCCTTAGAAAAGGTATATTGTTTTAT
>JBAGKO010000016.1:8820979-8841900 GCA_037177275.1 Acacia concinna
TTGGATATTGGTTTAGATGATTATTAGCTGGAAGGATTATTGCCTCATGTGATTGTGATACTTATATTTTTGAACTTTGATATGTTTCGTACCTTGATATTTTAATAACTTTGTTTTAATTTGATGGTATTTAACTACCTTTAGTTATTTTGAACACACTATATGAGTTAATCTTACTATTTTATCATTGTCAATTAAATTATAATATTTTAATATGGGCGGTTCAACCCCCGGTCCGACCCGATTGAACCCTTTAAACCCTGTACCCATACCGTGACCGGTTTTTTGGCCGGTCCGATTTTTTGTTCCTTGCTAAATACTTTAGAAACTGTAACATTTCGTTAAATAATTTTTTTAATTATATATTATTAAAAAAATCGAAGAATACTGATAGAGTTAGAAAATTTCTTCAGCCTATTGAATACCCTTTTAGCTTTTAGTGAATATTCAGAGAAGGATACTGATAGAGAGTTAGAGGACGACTATGTTAACTATCAGGATTTTCTCTTTACGTTATAAATAAAAAGCCTTGCAATGTAATAATATCAATAATATAGTATTATAACTATCTCTCCCTATTTTCATTTCACCATTATAATGAGATTATGATCACTAAAGCCTAAAACGTATAGTAGAATACACATAGAAACACGAAGCAACTGTTTTGACTTCTGCTCTTAATATTGAATCAGAACTAATAACTTAAAATAAAGATCAAACATTTTCATCAATTGCTTGATACAATCCATATGTTTATTAAATTTAACAAATTTAATTTATGGTTTGGACCCATTTGACTTGGTTTTACATAGATTGTCGTGTGTGTTCATTTAGGGTCTGTTAGGCTAAAATGAGAGAAAAAATTGGGCCCACAACAATGTGAAGACAAATATGCTCGCCTAGTGATCATTTGTTCATGTTGGGATAAAGATCTTTTCTATCACCAGCCTTCAGAATTCAAATATTTGGAAGATCGAACTAAAATGTTAGGAAATGGAATGAATACAATAGGTCAGTCTTTTGAGATTAATATTTTCTATGTCTAGTAATATTGTTTTTCAGAATATCAGCCTTCTTCGTCTTACTTTTAATGCTACTTTAGCTATCAACAGTTTAGAATGTAGGTTTTTACATTCACTGATCTTATATTACTTTATGGTATTGGACATTTGATGTAAAAGCTTTTTAGTTATCAATGCATTTGACCTTTACCAAAAAAGACATATTTTTTATTAAAAAAAACTAATGCCCATTATATTGATGTTGTCATTGACAGGTGAAACATCAAGTGATTTACAAGCAAGTTGATAAGAATACTGGTGGGCGCTATTCCTAATCAATTCACATAAGTATTTGAAGGCATATTTCTATATGGATTAGGTGAAGCATCGAGTTCCTGTAAATATTCAATGTCCTTCATGCAACATGGTGAGTATTTGTAAGAATATGAACAAAAACAAGTCCCTTAATCGAGTTGTTGGATAATGAGAACATGCTCTTCACTTTCATTTTTTTTAACTTTTACTATTGTACAATGGGAGATGCAGTTTTGAATTACACTTGCTTCACATCATACAATTATCTATCCAATTCTCTGTTGAATCCTGTCCACTTAATTTGACACAATAATTGATTTTGATCGCTCTATAGTACTTATTTCTTACATATTATTATGTTGCTGGTATTTTACACTTGAGGCTTGCAAACTAAACTTGGGGATCTCAAAGGAGCATTGCCAGATACAAAATTTGCTATGCATGATGGAGACAACAATGTCAAGGCTTGATTCCGTCAACGATTTTTGCATTGTTTTTTCCCCTTTTATTTTGAGAACTTTTTTAAATCTTGTAGAAATATTTTGTAATCCTCTTAGAAACAAACTTGTTTAAGAAGTTTAAATGGTTGATTGTGGACTTTAAGAATTGTGAGTACTATTGTCGTTTAATATATATTGTTGGTTTCAAATCTTTATTTATATTGTACAGGTTTTAATTGCAGCACACTAACTATAAAATTAAAAAAAAATTGGTTCCTAACTTTCAATGGCGACATTTTGTTGCTGTTGATGAAGATTTTGATGATGGCATTTAAAGTTGCCGCCTATAATTGTATAGGTGGTGACAATTAAAGTTGTCGCTAAAATGGGAATAGGTGGCGACATCTAGTTGCCACAAATAAATGTATAGGCGGTGACAAGATGTTGCTGCCGAAAGAGATATCGGCGGCGACTTAAAGTGAGTTTCAACGGCGACTTTTGCCGCCACCAATGCCTACTTTCAGGGACGACTACTATTTTTGGCAACTTTTAGCGACAACAAAATGCCGTCACTGATTCTCTACTTTCAGCGACGACATGAAAAATTCGCCGTTAAAAGTATTAGTGACAATCATATCAAAAGTCAATTTTTTTGTAGTGTCAATTGGAGCCATCACCTATTGATCGAGAATCATCACCAAGAATGAGTTTCCACTATTCTATACATGTTCTCGACAAGTTGTTATTTTATGGCCCCGTGGCCTCAAAAAAAAAAAAAAGTTATCTTTGAACCAAATTTCAAAGTTTAGAGGGACGCCTTTTCCAATCACACACCAAATTTCCAGCAACGTTTCTATATAGTTTTGGGTTGGCTTTCTATGTTTTTAACGTTCTCTTCAGCATGAAACTATTTCCTGGCCTTAGAACACAGTTTTCCAGAGACATTTCAATAGTCAAGCACCTTAAGTTTCGTTTTTTATTTTAAGAACAGATCAATCCAGGGAAGACCATCAGCGTGTAAAAATAAAATAAAATACATGATCCAAAAACAAACTACTTACGTAATTCACAGTTTCTCACTAAAGAAACGTGTATATCTCGGTGCAAACACGACATCCATGGCAAAGAGAGAATGCGCATAGCAAAACAATAAAGTCTTGAGGGCATTAATGATTTGCATATTATCACCACAATCATACTGGCTTAAGAAAATTTTCACCAATTTACATGGAAGCATAACAGAAGATACATACGCAATATATAAAAATATACATGGTATGTAGGCCAATATAGAATAAGCCATGAACATTTTAAATAATATAGGCTTCAAGAAAAAGTCAGTTTCTCAAAAAAAAAAATCCTTAAGAAAATATAAATTTTATCTTTGAAAAATATCAATATGCAGATCATATTATCATAATATCAAGATTATAATGTCATATATAGTATCATAATATGAACATTTTAATATCATACCGGTTTCAAAAAACAGTATGTTCTTATACCATGTAGAAATTTTGAGCATACATGAAATATGCTTGACTTGTTGTAGTACCTACATGAAGCTGAAACACCTATGCGGATTTCAATTACATTATACAACAAATACACTAAAGAGAGGAAGAGAAGATATAATTTTTGTGAGAGATTGTTCGTTGTTTCGCTTACTGCAAATTTAATGGGTTGCAAATAGTATAAAAGATTTATCATTCTTATAGAGACTATGACAAAAGATGGTTAATTAACACAATCGTGCTCTTAATTAGGTTGTGGGTAGATATTTTGAAATTGTTTCTATTTAAAGAATGCAAAATTGGTTCTCAAAAATACAATTTAAATAAGCAAAGTAAAGTTGATTATACTTCAATGATTAAATAAAGCATAGGATTATTTATCCCCTTTGTATTTCCTAATACTAGATTAATTTTCTCTCAATTAGCATTTCAATTATTATATGTGTTAGTTTAAGGTTCAAGAGTATTTAATTTAGTTTGTCGAGTCAAAACCAAATTTCTCTCTTCATTAAATTGCACAATCACTTGCTACAATTAATGAAGATCAATTTAAGAAACAACCTCAATGTGACAATGTAAGGTTAGCAAACATATCTCTATTTCACCAACAAACTATCTATTTATCATGAAAACTCTAAGTCAAGTATGATTTTAACCAAGTTCTATACATAGATTAGCTTTCTCAAGTCAAACCTAGATGAACAAATCAAGCTAAATGGTGGTCAATCATTTAGAAGTATTAAGCAAGGGATAAAATCAACACACATATGTATCATTACTACTAAAAGAGAGGAATAATTAAGAATTAATCCATGCAAAGATTCAAAATAATCTTCAGGCAATAGGTTTAGTTGCCTATAATAACAAACTAACTATAACTATGTAGAATAATTACAATCATAATGAAAATTAAGCAAATAAAGAGAAGGAGATCGAATAGAAAAAACCAAGATTTGGATGCTCAAAGCACTTGAAAATCCAAGCCCTTGCACCCAAAACCTCCAAGAACTCTAAAGAACCTAAAACCTAGCACAAAAGAGTATATTTACAATGTAGAATGCCTAAATTTCAGCCAATCCTTCCTATAAATACTTCAATAATTAGCCATTTAAAGCAAAACACATGGCTTACTTTTTCCGATTGGCTTCAGCACACCATGATGTTGGCTGAAACATGTCAGACAGAAGATTCAGATCTGCGTTGGCTTCAACAAACTTTGGAGTTGGATGAAGCATGTCAAACAAAAAGTCCACCTGGTGGCAGCTTTGGGTTTAGCATGCTTTACTGTTGGCTGAAGCATGTTGCACAGTAAACTCTTTCTAACTTTAAGGGCATCAAGCTTCGTTCCTTAATCCATGTGAATGCTCTAAACTCGTCCTTATTCCTACAAAATGGGGGAATCAATGAATTTTGTAAGAATATATCACAAACACATGGTTTTTACATAAGGATCCTTTTTCTTTAGCTTCTATGCACATTTTCTTATATAAGCTCTTTTATATACTAAACTTGATTTCAATTCAGTTAAAAATGAAAGATAATATGCTGGAATATGATCAATTTACCAAAGTTAACATATGTCCTTTTAGATGGATATAATATCATTCTTGTGTGTTGTATTTTTTTGTCTTAATTTTTCCCTAAATCACTCTTCTTATATATATAGTCTATGTACGGTCACATAAAAGTAGATGTAACCCTCAAACATATGATTAAATGTAAATAGCTATAACCTTTAAATCATAAAGGATATCTCTTCTAATAACCCATCTCTCTCCATGATAGCCCCTAGTCCTAATCCACCAAAAGTGGACTAGTATATTCCAACATTTATATATGATTATCATAAAAGTTAATATTCCTTTTAGTAATTTGAACATAGGAAATAATGATTTTCATAATGATTATCTAAACACTATCTTTTTATCAAAATCAAGTTTTTTAGATTATTTATCCTCTAAAATCGTTTTATCACTTTTTTTTAAACTAATTTCCTATATTCAACGATAACTACAGATTGGACTATTACTATTTTTCGCATATAATAAAGAGTAAGAGGATAAATAAGGTTGGGGTTGTGCATCATGATGTTTAAATTTTAATGTACTATATGTAGTAGTAGTTATAAGACTAAAGTTGATTTTTTTTAGAAATTAAAGAAGCAAACTAAGCTATTTAATCATATCATATATTGTATTTTATCATATTATACTCTATATTAGTTTGATAAGCTTATATTTTATAATTAAATAGGTATAGGTTTTGAGATATATTTGGTTAGATTTATTGATATCATATCTATTTAATTATATTTTATATATTATTTCTATCCTTTAATTGATTATAAGATATAAAGAAATCTAGACATAAAATCTACTTATATATTATTTTTATTGTGTAGGAGATAATATAGGATGAAAGAGAAAAGTAAAATAAAAAAAGAACATGAGTCCCACGGCAACAATGGAAGATCAAGGTGTGAATTGAGACTGTGGCAGCAAAATATATTAATTGGGTAAAAGGAAAAAAAAAAATAACGACGTGGACCCCACACTTGCCAAGAAGAAAACAGAATTTGGATATTGGATAGTGATATAATATAGTAGAATATCTTTTGAAGGAAGGTTTTAAGGAATGAAGCCACGGCCCAATACCAAGAAAAACCTAATGCGTCATTCATTTTAAAAGAATGTCAAGAAGTAGTAAGACTCGTTTGATCTACAATATAATTTCTGTTTTATTTTTCCTTCCTTCTCTTTTTTAAATTTGAAATTTTATTTTTTTGCCATAAATTTTCTAATAGCCATGTGTGGCTAGTTCTTTTCTTGATTTATAATAGCTATGAACTAATTCTTATATTAGAGTAGGTTTGAATCTTTTAGATAAATTTTAATATTAATTTTTGCTTATTTAACCTTAATTTATTTGTTTCTATTTAATGACTGAACAACATTAAGTAGGAATTTGAGCAATTTAGATTAACCTTATAAGATGGATCTTTATTAGACCATAAGATTAAATAATGTGAGATTAGAATTTATTCTAATTTGCCATTAGGATATGAATATATCTCTTGAACCCATATAGTCATACTAGAGTAATTTAAGAATTTATTGCTTCTTTAAATAAATTTGTTAGGAAGAATAATTTGCATAAAGGGAGGGATATAATTGATCGGGAAATATTTATATCTATTAATACTCTACACCAATAAATTAATATTAATTCCATCTAATTGGTAAAAGATATATCCTAAAACTTGAAGAAGGGATTAGTCGCTCTAGGTTGCCTTATCATCTGAATTCTTCAAAACTCTGGTTTCAGTATTTTTCTTTTTATTAAAAATTATTTTAAACCATCTTTATTTGTTTTGCTCAATTTAAAGGAAGATAGGAATTTTAGTGCCTAATTATTAGTTTAATTGAGTCTCTATAGGACGACATTGATTTACCATTTGACTATTTTCACGATCTGTACACTTGCGGTGCTTAATTAAATTTTGGTAGCATCATAGTTCATAAGTCAAATAAAATAGTTTTTTTAAAAAATGATAAATTTAAATATTTTAATGTAATAAAGTTAGTTTTTTAAAAAATTCTTAAAAATATTCAACTGAATATATTATATGGTGTTGTTGGGTGTAAAAATGATATAGGTATCCGGATCGTATCGCAGACAAGACAAAAGCAGAGAATGCGAAGGAGCAAATTAATTTTCCCTATAGGAGAATTCAAAAAAGAGACAATCGATATATGATAAAAGAGCAATTTAGTATTGTAAAATCTGAAAATTTTAATTTAATCCTTTTGTAGGAATCTAAATTTTTTAAAATTTTAAAAGTTTGTGAAATTATGTAAACACCATTGAATTTCCATGACAAAAGTATCTCAAATAACAATAAAAGTGTCTCAATTTACAGCATGTATTCAAACTATGAGTTACTGTGAATTGAGACACTCGTTGTTAAAATTTAGGGGCATTTATGTAATTTCACAAAATGTCAAAATTCCAAAATTTCATATTCCTACCAAAGGTTTAATCTAGGATTTTCAGATTTCACGGTAGTGAATTGTCTTTTTACCAGTTTGATTGTCTTTTTTTTGGAATTTTCCCTATATTTTTTGTTTAAAATTAATTACATAATAATAGAGTTTTTTTTAGGAAAATCCCAGAAAAAGACTATGGAAATATATAAAGAACAGTTTAAAGCTCCTTAATTAGCAAATTCCAGTTTAGTCTATTGGTAGGAATCTAGAATTTTTTAATCTTGAAATTTTGTCCCTGGATTTTCACAACAATAATATCTTAATTTACAATTTAAGTAATATGTATTCAAGCTGTGAATTGCTATGAATTGAGATACTCTTGCTGTGGATTAAAATATTATTGTTGTAAAAATCTAGGGTATTTACTTAATTTCACAAAATTTCAAGATTCAAAAATTCTATATTCCTACTCACAGATTGAACTGAAATTTATTGATTTCGGAGCTCTGAATTATCCTTTATATATTTTCATGGTCTTTTTTCTGGAATTTTGCCCTTTTTTGCCCTAGAGTATATTTATTAATTATAATAGTATTTTATTTTAAATAATTTTTATTGCATTATATTTTTAATAATAATAATTTTTTATTTTAATATTATATATTTAAATTAATTTACTTTATAATAATATAAATTTAATTATAATAATATTTCTTACAGTAGTTTATTTTTATTTGTAATAATATTTCAGAGCGTTATATTATATTTTTATTTAAAATCATTATTATAGTAGCCTATGTTTTAGTTATAATAATGTTATTAATATTATCAATTGTTATCGAGGTCAAAAAAAAATTATTATAATTTTATATCAGGCTTTTCAATACAAATATCTCCTTTTCGATTTGAACTATATTTAGAGGATCTAACTCTAGATTGGTATAATGGTATTTTTTATCTGCAATGATATTTTTAATAATGACTATTAATAGAATCATATTAAAGTTATAAAGGAATATTAGTCAAAGCATTTATGAGAAAAAAAATTATCAAAGAATCTGATTCCCTCCACAAAAAAAAACCATAAACTTAATATATTAACTATTTTAGTTTCAACATTTGACTACTTTGCATACGTACTCGCAAAGTTCTTAATATATTTTTTGAATTTTGAAAATAATAATAGTTAATACCAAAACTAAAATAATAAATAGTATAACAAAAGTAGTTATTAAAAATTACTTAACAAAATGTAAGTATTTAATATTTTTTTCACAACAATTTGAGGCAGGCATTTAGGTTTAACTCAAGTCAAGGATAGGGTGAAATCCATATTCCTCCTATAAGGTAAAATCCTTATTTCTCCTAAGTCTTAAGTTATACTAATGTTTGGTGAGCATTCGATTTTTATTGAAAAGCCGAATAGAGCTAATTCTAAAAACCGAGCCAAAATAAATAACTAAACTTACCAAAATTCAATTAACCAAAATATTTTGGTGCGGTTTAGTTAATAACTGAATTAACCAATTTTAATTTATTAATTATAAAATAAAATATATACAAATAAATTTTGCATAAATATTATTTTTTAGAGAAAATTGCAATTAGGTCCCAATTAGCGGCTTTAATTGCAATTAGGTACCACAAAATCACTAAATTGCAACGAGATCCTAAAGAACATGAGTGCAATTAATTCTAAAAACAAAATGTCATATCTACTCTCTATTATGTAAAATACAATCATAATTTGAAATCACCAAATTGAGGGCTCTATCTTCTTAAATTAGATCATTTGCACTCCCATCTCACAACCGCGTGCGGCACCGTCATCGCCGCTTGTCATCACCATTGTGCCGCTCATCATTGATGTGAGTCATAGCTTGTATTCGCCATCTTCGCATCTCATAATCCCAATGTGATATGCCCTTTTATGTACATATGTAGCGCCTTCCTTTAAAATTTTTGTTCTAATGTTACCCCCAACATAATGCAAATCCCCTTCTCCTCCATTTGCAAATTGTCCCCTACATGCACCAAACATAATATATGTTTGGGAAAATTGCAACTAGATCTCAATCAATGAGTTTAATTACAACTATGTCCCACAAAATCATCAAATTGTAGTGAGGTCTAGGTGCAATTAATTATAAAAGTAAAAATACATATATACCATCTTCAATCATGATAATCAACATAATTACGCAACATATTTTAACAAGTTTTTGGCAAATAACGACAACTTATGAACATCCAATAACACATTTTGAACATTTAATGACAAGTCTTATTATTATTTTTTAAAAAAATTTGACATTGAAAAGTTCTTTTATGATATAAATGAAGCATTGATTGCCAAATGTTAACAAGTTTCACTCATGATAACCATTATAGAAATCATGATAACAATATATGAATCATGATAATTAGCATAGCTATGTAGCATCTTTTGACAAGTTTTGGGCAAATAATAACAACTTCTGAGCATCCAATGACACGCTTTGAGCATTCAACAACAAATCTTATTATTTTTTTGAAAAAGAAAAAAGACACAGGAAAGTTTTTGGAAAATGACACTTAAATACCATATAAATTTACAAAACTAAAAAAGGTTTGTTAACATTTTAAAAAGACACTAAAGTACCATGACCAAATTGGGTTTTTCAATTTGCTGATGTGAACAGTAACAAGATTTTGCAAGATGAGTAATGGGATTTGTAAGTTTCGTAATGAAATTCGCTAGTTTTTTCTTATCACTATTTCTCTCTCCCCCTCTGACAACATTGTTTATCTGACATTGACTGACACATAGTGACAGAGGAGATAGGGGAATCTACCCATGACGTGAACAGTATTGGATTTCGCAAGTTGAGTAATGGGATTTGCAAAAATAGTAATGGGATTCGCTAATTTGTGCTTATCACTATTCATATCAAAAAATTTGAAAAACCCAATTTGGTCCATGGTACCTTAGTGTCTTGTTTTAATGTTAACAGGCTTTTTTTGAGTTTTGCAATTTCAAATGGTATTTAATTGCTATTTTTCAAAAGTTTTTCCATGACATAAGCAAAGCAACAATTGCGATATGGTGACAAATTCTAATTGTGATAATAATATACAACAACAATATTTGAATCATGATACTTAGCATAATTATGCAACATCTTTTGACAAGTTTTGTGCAAGCAATAACGACTTCTGAACATCAAATGACACGTTTTGAGCATTCACTGACAAGTCTTATTCTGTTTTTGAAAAAAAGACACATAAAAAGGCTTTTCCATGACATTAATGAGGTAGGGATTGTGATATGGTAACAAGTTTTAATCATGATATTAATATATGATAACAATATATGAATCATGATAATCATCAAGATTACGCAACATCTTTTGACAAGTTTTAAGTAAGTAATAACAACTTATGAGCATCTAATGATATGTTTTGAGCATTCAACGACAAGTCTTATTCTTTTTTTAAGAAAAGAGACATAAGAAAGTTCTTCTATGACATAAATGAAGTAGCTTCTACATATTATATTGTATTTAGATTCTTGTACGTCTTGGCTGTGTGTCCAGTCTCGTGACATCTTCCACAATAATACACCTATTTGTTTTAAAATTGAGATTATGTCCACATCCTCTTTGGCCTTCCTATAGGCCCTTTAGTCATAGGTGATTGCAAGAACACTTGTGTCTCGATTTGAGACTCAATAGGATTATTGGGACAAAGACAATCATGTATAGCAGCAACATGCATCATGCTATTTTTTTTATAATGCTACCCCTAACATAATGCAAATCATCTTCTCTCCTCTATTTACAAATTGTCCTCTTACATGAAACAAACAAAATATAAGATTTTCCCATTTTTTCTCACCTTGCAAAAAACAGTTGTTATTGGCAACTATATAAGCACGACTAAGAACTTTAGAGCATTAATTGAAGTCTCTTTTTGAAATCGTATAACAATATTATACATACATAAAAGCTTCATTTTTTTCATTCACCCTGTCTAAGCAAAGGAAAGCACAACACAATCTGACCTAGAACAAAATAGAAACCCAAACCCTCCCTTGCACTCAATGAAGAAACAATAAAAAATATAAAGACGACATACAATTAATAATCTGTACATATAAAGATGTCCTCTATGCCCAAAAAACGAACATAAATGATAAAAACAACACAAGGGATGAATAGAGTTGTTATTGACAACTTTATAAGCAACATTGACAACCATTGAGCACAATATTGAAGACACATATTGACCCTTATTTAAGCCAGCAACAGATCATAAATCAAAACCCTCTCACACCCTATCTAAGTATAGGAAAATATAGCACAATCTCACAAGGAACAAAGCTGAAATCCAAACCCTTTACACTCAATTAATAATCAATTAATATAAAGGCAATATACAATTAATAATCTTAATATATAAAGATGTCCTCTATGCCCAAAAAACCAACATATATTATAGAGATAGCAAAAAAGGGATGAACAGAATAGCTATTGACAACTTTATGAGTAATATTAACAACTACTGAGCAAATCATTGTCGACACATACTAACCCTTGTTTAAGCTGGTGAAAACATAGCGTAATTTCCCTTGTAATATATCATAAATTGAAGCCCTCTCACAGTCAGGGAAAATAGAGCATACTAGAGTTATTGTGGACAACTTTATGAGCAATATTAACAACTACTGAGCACAATATTGACAACACAAACTGGCCCCGGTCTAAGCCAACGGAAAAAGAGCATAAGTTCCCCTACAACAAATGAAAAATCATAACCCTCTCCCACCCTCAATGAAACAACAACATGAATCACAAAGAGCCTAATCCAATCATATTTATACCAAAATAAAACCTTTTTATATTGAACAAAAAAAAAATGGATGAAAGCTATTAACCTAAAGATCAATTGAGAGAGGTAGCTTCACTCGAGTAATAGAGATGATGGATGATCAAGATAGACTCTCAAATTGAACAACAAAAAAGACAAAAATTGTTGTCAATCAACGACATTTCTCACGTTGTGCAAATTGCCATGAATTTTGATTATGCATATGATATATGTGGGCTTAACATATCTTCTGAATATTCATATTCAATTTTAATTAAAAAGGCCAAATCAATCATTTAATTTTATAATTAATTGCAACCATGTTCCTTGGGACATCACTACAATTTGATGATTTCATGGAACCTAGTTGCAATACAATTCGCTAATTGGGACCTGATTGCAATTTTTCTATTTTTTATCCTTAAGATTAGAAGATTTGGGGAAAATATATGCAATAAATCAAATATATTTAAAATATGTATATATTTTATCTAGGGAAAATCACATATAAAGTTGCCTGAAATAATAAAATTCTAAATCAAATTGTCAAACTTATCAAATCTTGAATTAAATTGTTAACCTAATATAGGATTTCTAAATATAAGTAAAATGATTTTATTACCTTCTTCTAATCTCCTCTCTCCTCTTAAAAGAGTTTAAATTTAAATGCTATTTAACTTAACTTTTCAATATTTATTTAAAATATATATCAACAATAATATGTATTACAATAAAATGAAATTAGCTTAAATTAAAGGAACTTTGTTTTCTAGAAAGATAGATTACAATAATAATTCAAGCAAAAAAAAAAAAAGAAGAAGAAGAAGAAGCATAAACCTGCCAAATAAATGTTTTTTAGTTGAATATTGTGAATAGAAGATTTTAATTTTGGAAGAACTCGATTTAAATTTGTTTAATAAAAATAAAAAAAATATTAATAACTCAATTCTTATTTGCATAATATATAGTTTGTTTTTTTTTAAGTTTATGAAACTGTTTTCTCTCTTTTAATGTGGTTAATGAAAATTTTTAATTGATATGAAGCTTGATGTGTTACCCAAAGTCAATATTCTTTTATCAAAGGCAGTTTAATTTTCTTCTCAGAGAAAAAGTTATAATCGATAATACTTGCTCTTAATATTCAATTGAAAATCGTTTAATTAATATCAGTGGTTATACTTTCCATTTTTCTTTAAATTATTCTTGATGATCCATTCACAACCCAAAAAAAAAAAATTCTTTGATTTAGGATAATCATATTTCATTTTAGGCTAAAATGCACACAACGTCCCTGAACTTTTAGGTGTTCCATATAACTTCCCTAAACTTTAAAAGTTTAAAATTAAAACCTTAAACTTTGATATTTTGATACCACCTTACCATTAAAATTGCACTTAACTTTTAACGGTTCATGTCATCTTATCTTTCTTTTTTTTTTTTTAGTTTGAGCAATATGCCACATAATAAATGACACTTTGTATTAATTAATGATATGGAATATATAAGTATTTATTAATATTGGAAATGATAATGTACATAATATATTTTTCTTTAATATTTAGACACTACAGATTTAAATACCATTTAAATACTATTACACTACATATTTCATTTATTAAGATAATATGATATATTGCTCAATAAAAAAAAGATGAGATGGCATAAACTATTAAAGTTAAAAAGACTTTCCACTAAATAAGGCATTAAGCCTAATTAATGAATATTAAACTATCCAGCTCAATTTAATAACAGATAACTATGATAGAAAAGAGTAAAATTAAATTCAACAGTTTATTATGGTTATAAAATGATTTGTCTATCACTTTCAAAAACCTTTTGATTAATCTAAAATATCAACATATCGAGGTCCAGGCACAAAATCTGCCACAAACCCACAACAATAACTTACACAGAAGACTAAGGACACAATCGAAATAAGGGATAGAGACCCAACTCACTAGTCTACACACGTAACATCTAATCAAAATAATATCAAAATATAATAACCTTGTAATGGCAGTATATAAACAATACAATCCCTAAAAATTAAGAGGCATACAAGACTACCGTCACTTGTGCTTTCGCCTACTTCCCTTGACCTCTACTCGGATTAGAGGTCTCACCTAAAAAAATATCAATTACAATGAGATGATACATAAAGTTCCACCAACCAGAATCAATTTACAAAATATGCAAGAAAGAATTGTAAGTCAGAGAAGCAGGTTTATCAATAATAATAATAATAATAATAATAATCTCAAGATTCAAATAATACATTATACTTTCAATAATTTAAACCATCCTCACTCATCCATCATACTCCTCTTTATTTCTTCTAAATGTGGTACAACCTATCTATGATAGTATATCTAGCCAAGGTTAGCCAGTCATTTCAAGAAAACTGCCCCCTCCCATGTCATCATCGATATACCGTAACAGGGAATTGTCCACCCAAAACACTCAACTCAAATTCGGACAAAAAATGAGAGAGTCCATGTGTACATAATTACACCATATATATTCCATACAACCCCACAAATCTTATAACAGAATACAATATACTCAATATTATTTTAGAAGCATTTCACAACAATAATATTATATGTACATCATAATCATCACAACAATAATAACTCCATTATAATTACAAATCATACATAGAAGTTGAAAAATATAATCCTTCACTGAAACAAGTTAGTATTCAAACATAAACATGATTTTTCAAAACACATACAAGCAATGTAGATGAAATTAAAGTAAACTCTAAAACATGCATATATAATAAATTAACCCCAATTATCTCAACTTCAAGCTTAACCTTGATAGCTTTAAAATCTAAGATCACAATTCATAATTTTGGATCACAAATTAATCCATACAATAATGTAGATTCAAATTTAATACACAATTTATATAATTAACTTACTTACCTAACTTGAAAGCTTTGAATTACTCACTCAAAAATTACAATTTCATACTCTAATCCCAATTATTTGTTCAAACATTAATTTTGCACTTTCCTCAACTCAATTAACTCATTTGAATCATAAGTTAACACCAATTACATATAATTGTATAAAATTCCTGATCTAAAATTTAGATTTTTAACATAAAATTGTTATTTTATAAATCTCAAATTTTTCTAACAATCTAAACTGATTAAAACTTCAATAATACTTCTAATAGCCTTGATAAATTTTCTAATAAAATTTTAATGGCCAAAAGGTTCAAAAATAACAATTTTTTGGTCTGATTTTAATAAAATTAATTATAAAATTATAAAACAACCAAATTAATATATCTCTACATTCTATAGTCTTATATAGTCAAAACTTAAAATCTCCCAAAATTTTAACTCTAAAAATTTCCTCTAATTAAAACAAAATTACCATTATTGAAAAGATAAAAATACATAGAACAACTTTTATGAAAAAAAATTATTAAAAAGAAGGGATTTTAGAGATCTAAATGATCTCAAAAGTTGAAACCTATGCTGAACTCCCTACGACCACGTTGCCATTTCACAACTATGCGAAGATGAATTTTTATGTGAACCTGGTCTGCCATGTCATTTGTGGTCTGACATATTACAATACAACATCTCAATGAATATTAATCCTAGTTGGCTACCTGTGATTTTTATATTTTTATTTTACTCAAAATAAATGAATCCATTAATTAAGATTTCATAAATAATGAAAAGGTGGTTCTTGTGAAATCTTTTAATTTTATTAATATGCCAATTAACATTTAAGAGATGCCAAATCATCAGCAGAGTTGTTGTATTTTAATCGGTCAGATCATAAATAATGTGACAAACTAGATTTATACAAAAATTTCTGCAGCGCGAAATGGTGAAGAATGGATAGCCGCTAGTGGTTAGGTTTACATTGACCTCATGTAGGTTATTAAGGGGCCCACGTGCCGCTTAGTTATATTTAATTTATACACACACACAACTTCCTTTCTCTCTACCTCTCTGACCTTCTCAAATTAATTACTTTACTATTTAGTTAAAATATTAATACATTATATATATTATACCACCAATTTCTTTACAATCATATATATACTAAACCCTTTTTTAATTATTTTTACTTATTTTTTAATAACAAAAAAAATAATAAAAGATATTATTATTTCTACATTTTATTCTCATAATGAACACTTTTTAATTTCAATAATTACATGATAGGTTCTTTTATTATAAATAATTGTTTCTTAATTATAATTAAGTGCTAAAAATAAAATTAGGATGTAACAAAAGTTAACGACAATTTTAACAGTAGGGTGCTAATTGTCAAAATATCAAAGTTCAGAGTTTTAATTTTAAGCTTAAAGTTAAGGAATGTTATATGCTACACACAAATAGGTTTTATACATTTTAGCCTTTATTTTATTATATTTTTAGAAAAAAAATACTTTTTACATATGAAAGAGAGAACAGTGTAAAAGAGAGTATTAAAGTCACTTTACCCACATTTTAAAATTTTCAATTGGGTCAATAACTTAATTGAAGATTTATTGAGTTTATCAACTTAATTTATAATTTCACCATTTCAAGCAACTTTATATAGTATTTTCCCTTTTACTTAATATTATTCAAAATTTAAAAATATGTACTATAAAAAAATGCAATATCAAATAATATTTATCAAACCAGACCTGGTGTTGATTGAATTTTTCACTTTGTTGCATTAGTTTTAGTTTTCTATTGCTTATTTTCGGAATGTTTGCTGGACGTTGTTATTTTTCTTTTGGGAAGTTACTCATAATTATAAAAAAATGAAATATCAAATAATATTACATTTTTTATACTTAAATATGTTTAAACTTTAAATTATATTAGATAAAATCAATACATATTTTGAATCTATTTGATTTGTTTTATAATATTTTCCCTAAATATAATCTTAAGAATAAAAAATAATATTTATACAAAATTTATTCTTGTATATTTTATTTTATAAATAATAAATTAAAAATCGGTAAATCTGGGGAATCGAACTGAAATATTTTGGTTAATTCAACTTCAATATATTCGGTTATTCAATTTCCATTTGGTTTTTATAATTAGCTTTATTAGAACCAAATAACCAAATGATCACCCTAAGTCGGTATAATAATATATATTTTTTTATTTGGAATGATTCTGTTTAGTCATGACTATTAATAGAATAATACTCCTATGAAAGTAATAAAGGCAAATTAATCAAATAATTTTATATGCATTAAAAAAAATCAAAGAATTTGGCTCCTTCCAATAAAAAATAAACTAAATTATCCGTCTCCTCTGTGATAGCCTTCCGTCTCCCTGGTGAGAAAATAGTGAGGTCCATGAGAGTGACCTAGCCATCATAGTTATTCAAACCACGTTTGGCCTATCTTTCCTTCAATTATAGAGTGAAAGTGAGTTTGTGCCCTATGCGATTGAGTGTCTGACCAGGGGTGTTTAAATTGGGAAACGGGACCAAGATTAGGTAATGGTAATCCCGTTCCTAGTCCCAAGTTTGAGTCAGGATGTAAATTTTAGGTCTCGGTCTCGGTCTTGGAATTTTGGGATCGGGAGTTTTTGGTTTCCTTTATTCTAAAAAAGTATATTTATATTAAATAATTTTTTCATATTTTATTATTAAAAACAATCATTTAACAATTAATAATGCTTTAATAATTACATAAATTGATATAGAGGTTTAAAATAATGTTTATTCCTATTATTTTCATTTTCATTATTATTTTTATAAGCTTAGTATCACAATATATACGGTTTAACTTAAACTAAAGATGTTATACACATATTTTAAAAAGATAATTTAATTAATAGGGGAAATAATACATAAATAAAATGATAATTTAGGTTATAAAATAAAAAATAAAAAAATCCAACACCAGGATTAACGGGATCACCTAGTCCCGAAACTAGTGCAGGCTTGGACCAGAAATATCAAGATTGGAATTTTCTAAACACCCTGTTTGTGAGTGTCCTAAATTTTGGTTGAGATGGAGGGTTCTAGTGGTAGAGAAAAGCCTAAGGAAGTGACCATGGATCTAGGAAAGAAGTCAGACAAGAAGGGTGAGCTCTAGTAGGCAGGCTTATGACCTACAAGAACATAAGTAAACCAACATCTTTTATTTATTATTGATAAAAAATATTTATAAATATTATTTTTCAGATTTAAGGAAAATTATATAAAATAAATCAAATAGACTTAAAATATGTATAGATTTTATCTAATATAATTCAAAGTTTAAACATATTTAATTATAATAATGCAATATCAAATAATGTCTATTAAAATAGATCTGGTATTGGATGAATTTTTTAAAAAAACTCTTAGCCGAACTAGGTTTTTCATATCATTTATAATATAATCAATCACAATCAAACATCTCATTATCTTTTTAATATAATTCAAAATTTGAACATATGTAATTATAAATATACAATATCAAATAATATCTCCTAAACCAGATTTGGGGGTGTTTGTTTACATCAAAAAAGTCATTTTTAAAAACTATGTCCGCAAAGTGAGACAATTTCTCTCAAATACTTATCTCATAAAGCTTAAAAGTTATCATCAAAAGTTAATCCAAATGGTGGTGTTTGATGAATTTTTGAAAAATTCTTAGGTGAACTCGGTTTACCATATCATTTATAATGTAGTCAACCACAATCAAACATATTATGATGTTTTTAATCCAATTTGCTATATTTAATATATTAGCGGGAGGCTTTAAAATTTAAAAGGGAAAAAAATCTCTTTAGAAGATCTTGAGGTGTTTGATTGTAATTTGCTAGACTATAATGTGGTAAACAATATTTACTTAAGAATTTTTCTGAATTTTTGTTGCTTTGTTGCATTAGTTTTGATTTTCTATTGTTTTATTTCCGGAATGTTAGTTGTTATGTTTCTTTTGTGAAGTTAATTATGAAATACCTTATTGCTCAAGAAACAAATAGGTAAAATTTCACTTAAATACATTCTTAAATTAAAAAAACCTTAAAAAATCTGTTAACATTTCAAAAGGATATTAAGATACTATGGATCAAATTGGGTTTTTCAAATTAGCTGACGTGAACAGTAGAAATTCGCAAGTCTCGTAATGTGATTCGCAAGTCCGTGCTGATCACTCCCTCTCCCTCTCAAAACTGGCAAGTTGAGTAACGGGATTCACAATGCTGATCACTTTCTCCCTCCCTTCTTTGTTAGCACTGTTCATCTGACACATAGTGACGGAGGAGAGAGGAGAATCTGCCCGTGACGTGAACAATTTTGAATTTTCGAAAGTTGAGTAATGGGATTCGCAAGTCGAATAATGAAATTTGCTAGTTTGTATTGATCACTCTTCATGTCAGCCAATTTAAAAAAAAAAACTCAATTTAGTCTATAGTACTTTAGTATCTTTTTAAAATGTTAATAGACTTTTGGGGTTTTACAATTTGAGAAGGTATTTTAATGGAATTTTACCAAACAAATACACTAAAAACATAAACTTAATTAATTTGGAAGGAACCCAAAAGTGGCCCACTCCGTCCAAAATTCTCTTATATATATAGCCTTAAGAATTTCTCTGATTTTTTTTTTTTTTTGCTTTGTTGCATTAGTTTTGATTTTCTGTTGTTTATTTCCGGAATGTTAGCGGGACGTTGTTATGTTTCTTTTGCGAAGTTAATTAATGAAATACTTTATTGCTCAAAAAACAAATACATTAAAAAATGGAGAATTTCATTTAAATACCTTATACATTTTAAAATTTTAAATAAGTTCTGTTATCCATAAGAGTAATGAGATTACCCATAAAAATAATAAGATTCACAAATCAATTTTATAAAAAATTACTGATTTAGAATTTTAAAATTTAAAAAATATTTAACTGGAGTTCTCCCTTAAAAAAATAAATAATAATAGGAAGGAACCCAAAAATGGGCCCATTTCGTCCAAAATTCTCTTATATATATAGCCTTTATGTTAGCGTCGTCGACTTGTAAGTCGTAGCAGCCTCCCCAACTAAAGTAACTAATGCTCTGTTTGGATGGAGAAAAAATGTGAGAGGAAAGAAAAGTAAGAAAGAAAAGGGGGAGAGAAATGGGTTTTCCCCTATTTGGATATGACAGAAAATATAAAAGAAAAGAAAAATTGGATGGGCCCCATGGCCCATTTTCTTTCTAAAATTTCTCCCCATAAATGGCGAAATTTTGAGAGGAAATTTTATTTCCTTGCCTATCCTCTCCCTCTATTGCGCGCAAACGTGAACTACGTGAACTAGACCTAAGAAGGTTTCGCGCGTTCGACTTGCTGCCGTTGCCATAGACGCTGTTGTCACTGCCGTAGACTACATTGGCTGTTGTCACTGCCTTCAGGTATCTTTCTCATCCCATCTGTTATGTGCCCTAATCTCTTTACAGTCTTTGATGAAGTTGTCTTCTTCCCCCTACATCTTCTTTCCTTGCTCTATAATACGAACAAAATATTAAATCTAAAAGGCCATTCCGTCAATCAATTTGGTTAATTGTTGCTGTGAGTGTTGCAGGTGCAACTCTTGTCGTGGTTGTAATTATATTTGAAAGAAGAAAGAGGGCTGAAGATGGAAGCAATTAAGAACACTTTTTCCGCAATCCTTTCCTTATTTACATGACTGGTGAGTTCTCGTGTGATAACATGCTATTGATTCTTCAAGTATATATTAGGGTCATGATTAGAAGGATGCAATATAACCCCCGTAAACATTTCATCACGCGCAAATAATTGCTGGAAGTTTTCACATCCTGTTTGTGAAATAGCAGACAAACTCATGACATGGCACTGTGAACAAAAT
>JBAGKO010000016.1:8845744-8856766 GCA_037177275.1 Acacia concinna
AATAGCGACGCAAACAAAAGAAGAAGAAAAAGAAAAGTTGCGAAGAACAGGGTCATGGGTCTGTAACTCAAAAGGATTAGAAACAAAGGGGATGGTTGTCATACCAGTGACGAATGAAGCCGCGACAGCTCTGACTTGTGCCTCCACTCGGAAACTATGTCGGCTTCATACCAGTCAAGAACGGCCACCACGTTTTGTTCACCAAGGGGAAGTAGTGTCGGAAATCACTTCACTGCTGCAATACTTTGTTCGCTCAGGGGAAACACTGCCGGAACACACTTCAACGGCGCGATACTTTCTTCGCCGAGGAGAAAGATTGTCGGAGATAACTTCAGCACCGTTTCACTCAGTTCGCCAAGGGGAAACACTCTCTAAAATCTCTTCACTGCCTCAGTGCCGCGACAGCTTCTGTTCGGTCAAGGGAAACATAAGGCTCCACCTTTGGCTCCACTATACGTCAATTTAGGGTTCCCTTTTCAATTTTTGTCTATTAGGGTCAGTTTGGTCATTTGTCCAAGATTTCAATATTCCATATCAGTACCCAAGCACTCATTTATCATTTATCAAATTGGAGGCACCTCCCAGGGTTTTACATATTTCCAGGGTATTTTTCTGTCTTTTTCCCTTTGTAAAAACATACAGAGGTCAGGGTGAGCCTTGGCTTGCCATTTAAATAGTGACTGAAAACAGAAAAAGTCTACTAATTTTAAAAAGCATCTTAGGCTTGCCATTTTGTACCCAAAAAAAAAATTCTTAAAATTTGAAGCTCAGATGAGGAGCAATTATGTGACCGTTTGAAAATAAGTCACTTCTGCTATAACCAATTCAAAAACAAATCACTTTTATAATTTGACCTTTTGTTTTTTGCTTCTTTTTTTTTTAGCTAAAGTCACTTAAAAAAGAAGTCACTTCTACCATCGATAATCCAAACAGGCAGGCACTTGATGCAGCCGTATATCCCTCTTTAGACCTCATTACAAGGGAACTTTGTGCACTAGACCACCTTATAGATCTAGCTTCTTTTCTTTCTTGTTTACTATTATTCTTTACTCCAAACTACGTAGCTTTTGGGGTAAACAAAGCAAGAAGAACACTTTTTTATTTTTTCAAAAAAAAAAAGAGCACATAGAATGTTGAAATATTTTTTGCATTCAATATCTTAAATTAATTTTTTGTACCCTAAAATATTCGCCATTGATACCCATGATCTATTGAAAAATGCTTTAGAGTACTGGTGTTAAATACTAATTGCCACTAAAAAATATTTTAAGGTGTTGCATGCAATAAAAATTAATTTAAGGTATATTGAAAAACATTTTAGGGTGATGGATGCCTTTTTCCTGTCTTAAAAAAGTGATCCCCATGCTTTTGTTTGCTCTTAGAACTACATAGTTTCAAAATGGTACAAGCCCATTATTTTCTAGTTTGGGCAAATCTCCGCTACTACTAGTTTTAGATGATTGATCCCAATTTTGTAAGAGTAAACCTTTGCCTTGTTGCACAAAACACAAAACCCCCCAACCAATAGTTTATTCATGATCTCAAAAGGAGACCAGAGAATTAATAAAAGCAATGAATGTAGAAGCTAGAAGGAGCTCATGTTTGTTGATACATATGAAAAGTAAGATGCAACAAAACTCTACAAAACCCCTCATCCGTGAGTTTAATTAGTAAGGGGTCAGACACTCTCATCAAAGAGAGGGGGTTTGATCCTTAAGTTAGTCGCAGTATTGGGGGAGACATCTTTAAAGCTAAGTGAAGCAGGATAACTATAAGGGCTACGGGTGGAGACATGTGTACTCCATGGGCCCTCAAACAGTCCCTATGGATCATCAGTTAAGTGCCCTACCATTGGACCTTAGGTGAGTTCAACCTCTTTCTAAAATTCTAAAACAAAAAAAAAACATATAAATACCATTCAAATTTTAAAATTTTAAATTAGTCATGTTATCTACCAGATTAATAAAATTAACTAAACTTATATAACAATTAATAATTCAATTTTATAGAAAACTACTTATTTATGATTTTAAAAATAAAATAGTATTTTCTTACTATTCTCCAAAAAACTACACGCCTAAGCATTTGACATTGCATTCCTCAATACTAAGACTGGTTGGGTTAGACTTGACATTGACGGCTCCGTTAATTGAAGAGAACCCGCAAACTGGTGGGGTTTATTCATGACCATATAGTCCTTTAGATTAAAATCAATCTATAATAGCTGTTCATTTGTTGTTTATACACACCATCACAATTAAATTCACACATTAGCCCCTGATGGCAAAACAAAATGAGACAGGGACTGATTAGCAGTAACAAACCATAAATGACAAGATCAAATCTGGACAGGGGGCAAGAAACAAACTATTATTTTCAGTTCTTTATATAAGACTTATTAACTTAATTTGATTAAATTAAGGAATATGAAGTGCATTTTTTAAAACACCTCAGTCATATTCCTTAATTCTATTATTGTCTCTCATTAATAATGATAAATTAAAGAAAGATTAACAAATATAAAAAATAAATTTTAGATTTAGGACCAACAGTTACTCACTCTAAAACTATATTTTATAATAAGAACAGAAGGAATGCCAGCGAGAAAGTTAACTTTGCAAGGATACTATCATTTACCTTCTTTTTTTTTTTTTGCCAAATACTATCATTTACCAAACAATGAAAATAAGGAATAAGGTAACTACAGTTATCATCTAACAATTTTGCCTCAATTGGAAATATAACTATTATAGGCGTGTTTGCTTCACCGGTTGTGATCGAACTTATGTTTGAATACTTGCTTAAATTAGAAGCACCTTACCATGTGCTTATTCCACTTGAGATAATTATAATATTTAATTGATTTTTTTAAGAGATTAAGGAAATAAAAAAAGTCAACTAGGTCTTATAATTAAGATCAGATGTGGTATAAATATCATAATATGTTTACATGTAATATACACTCCCTCCTGTCCTAATTATAAAACTCAGTTAGTTTTCTTTATGAGAGATTAATGAAGCAAAAATAGTTAACTAGGTCTTATAATTAAAACCAGATAATATAAATATCATAATATATTTACATGTAATATATACTCTTTCGGGTCCTAATTATAAAACTTAGTTAACTTTTTTTAAGAGAAGCCAATAAAGCAAAATAAGTTACTTTTCTAAAGCTTTATTTTTCATTTTTCTGTTATAATTTTTAAATATCACAGTGTGTGTGTGTGTGTGATTTATATAAGATTCATGTCCTTTTTAGCCATTTCCTATAAAAAATTTCTTTTGAACATTTCAACCAAACAAGTTTATTTTTGCATAAGTAATTTTTACAATGGCTATTAATTAGATTACCCAATTTTACTTTTATAAAAATAAAACTGCAAATAAGTCACTTTTGCAATCTTTATTCTAAACACACCCATATATTTTCCCAACAATCTTGAAAGTCCTATAAAATGTTCCTAATAATGCAAATGATGCATTAAACTAGCATAATTTGCAATCATTAAGCAGTGATTAAGCATTAAAAACCAAAAAAAAAAACATAGAACAGCTTGATATAATTCCTTAAAGTTTCCTTGCATAAAAAGCAATATGAATTCCATATAACCTGCGCATCTGTTCTCTGCCTGCCTATCCTCTATTGATCCATTCTTCCTCATCCAAACACCATGGATGTTCCTGATTCTAGTAGTAAAACTAAAAACTTAAATTGATTCTTGAAAGGAGATTTTTCTATAACTATCGCGAGCAGATACACACCACTAGCTTCCACCCAGTTTTGCTGTTTCACAAGCCTACAGAGAATACAATGCAATCTAACCTGATAAACACAAATTGATGGGTCAGAGTCATACATAAAAATGCTGTATCGATGATAAAAATTTATTAGGAAGGAACTTACAGCTTCGATTGGTATGTGGGACAAATTTGAATGTGGGTTTCAAGGAATCATCAACTTGCTCAGCCCCATCTTGTCTTCTCCCAAGTCTTGTAATGATTCTCCATCAACATCAAACCTTCCCAGCTCTTTGTGGATAGCAATTCTTCCTCTATTTCACACAGCTCATCATTCATCTCTTTGTGGATTGAATACAAAATTGAGCAATTAGTTGGTTCGAAGATTACAGAACAGAAATGTGTAGGGGCAAACACAGCAAAATAAGGCAGAAGTTTTGGTAATGATTCAAGGCGAGATTTCCTGGACACAAAAGCAACTATTTTTCACTTCTCTCAAACGCATGGTTGAAGACTAGAATCATTGATAAGCTTCAGAAAATTAAACAAACGGACCAAATCGCATTTAAAAATCATTTTTGGCCAAATAAACGTGATTCTTAGGCTCCAAATGCATATCCAAACAGAGCCTATGTCTCTGCGTCCAAGTTCTCAAAATTTCCATATGGTTAAGCCAAAAGTGATAATAACCCATCTCCACATCCTCCCATCTCTCTGCCCACCATTATTCAGAATTTCCTTGATCCAACTATCAAAATTCTCATTCATGGCTAAGAAGCTTATCATTTGGAACCAGCATGGTCCAAACATCTTTTGTACGTATACAAGTTTGTAGCACAAAGTTCAGTTCTTCAACATCATCATCACAGTGCACAAGCTTTTTGTGTCACTCAAAGTTTGCGATGAGCTTCTTCTTCAGAACTATCCAAATGAATACTGACTCTTGATCTCCAGGCCAATTCCAAGCGAACTTCCAGGTGCTATGTTTCTCACCGAACATGTGCCCCATGAGCTTCCAGAACAATAATTCACTCTTCTCAAATTCTTGAGTTCCTAGTTCTACATTTAGAAACGTGTATTTTCCCTTGTAAAATCTGCAGCTTTTCTTAAAATTACAGCTTCTTACAAGGAACATAGTCTAGTGTCATGCATCCTCATATGTAAGGTTATCCTTCTTAGTGCAACATGAATATCACTAATATTTGGATGAGATGGATCCCCTCCAAGGAAACAATGTGTTTTGTTTCCAATCTGCACCCAACTACATGCTCTTTGTTTTATAACTCCTCGATCTTTCATTAAAATCCTGATCCTATTAACATCTTTCCACTTGCCAGCAACAGCATATATATTAGATAACATAACATAAGCACCTGAATTATACAGATCCAAATGCAGAATTCTTTCAGCTGCCAGTTCGCCCAATTCCACATTTACGTGAACACTACAGGCAGCAAGGAGAGAACCCCATATAGCAGAGTCTGCTTCAAATGGCATATCTTGGATTATTTTGAAGGCTCTCTGCAACTGACCTGCTCGACCCATTATGTCAACTAAACAAGCATAATGTTCAGACCTTGGGGAGACATTATATTTATGGATCATCAGATTAAGCAGATTCATACTCTCTTCAACCTTCCCTGCATGACAACAAGCAGATAGCATACTTAAGAAAGTTATTCCGCTAGGTTCAATACTAGCCGAAACCATCTGATTGAAGTAGGAGATAGCTTTGTCATACAGACCATGCTGTGCAAATGCAGCAATAATGGTGTTCCATGAAACAAGGTCTGGGTGAGAAATTTGCTGAAAAGCTAACTCAGAATCAACAATTCCGCCACCTTTGCTGTACATAGTAATCAAGCCACTACAAACTGACAAATCTGACTCAAAACCATGCTTAATTACTAGAGCATAAGTCTGCCTTCCTTCTTCAAGTGATGCAAGATTGGAACAGGCAGTAAAAACTGAAACAAAAGTCAAGTCATCTGGTTGCATCCCAGTCTTAACCATTTTCGAAAATAAATTCATTGCCTCCTCCCCCATCCCATTTTGAGCATAACCTGCCAAAAGTTAGACAACTGCTATGAAGGCAAGTTATGCTAAGGAAACCAAGCACGGCAATGTAGAAGAAGAGAGAATAACCTGCTAGGTTTACAGCAAATTGTAATTTCATTTTCTCCCCTCTCCTTCAATACAAAGAAAATCTAACTCAACTTTTAAAGTCCAGCACATCTGATAGATATCGCCTAACTTATATGAGGCAGAAGTTTAATTAGAATAATTAATTCAATTATTCTATTCCATCATTTTATTTTGAAAGTCTGTTAGCTAAATAAAAGGACTTAGTAGTCAGAATCATTCTAAGTTGTTGCATTTGAGTTCCTAGAATGTAGGGGACTTTGTTATCTCATTTCAGTTTTGCATTGTAATCTGTTTCTATAAATATCCTAGCTATCCTCAAACTAAGGTATGAGTGAATTAATATAATTTCAGACTTTCGGAGATTCTCCTGGGCTTCTAGTTTCTGTCTTGGTGAGATACTTATCAAGAGAGGGAGTAGGAGAGAGTGAAACACTGTGAGGTTAGTGAATTAAATACCTGAGAGTTATCATTTGGTATAAGAGCCTCATTCTGATCATTATGGGAGTCAATACACGCTCCTCAGGCACAAATCAGGATCAGGAGGACGCCCAAACAGCTGCTGGTCATCTAGAGACCATTGCTGCGAGGTTGGCAACTCTTGATGAATTAAATGAAAAAGTGTTGGCGCTGGAAGCTAAATCCTCTCGTCAACAGCACAAAAAATGGAAGGTGCCAAATGGATCTGACAATAATGACGATGACTTAGATTAGTACAGAGCACGGCCTTATGCAAAGGTGGAATTCCCAAAGTTTGAGAGTGGGGACCTGCGAGGGTGGATCTTGAAGGCCGAAAAATACTTCCGCCATTATGACACTCCTGAAGAAGACAGAGTAGACATTATTGCGATGTATTTGGAGGGCGATGCCTTAGACTTGTACTCTTGGGTGAATACTGAACGATTATTGCTTTACGGGGATGACTTAGTGAAGATTTTGCAAGAAAATTACGGACCTCCGAAGTACCAAAATCCTAACGAATTTCTGTGTAGCATCAAGCAAACAGGCACGGTTCACGAATACCGTCTAGAATGGTCAAAGAGAGTTGCGTGAGTCAGAAATTGGCCTAATCATTGTCTGCTTGGGGTATTCATGAACGTCCTAAAGGACGAGCTAAAAACTGACATCCACATTCATAAGCCAAGATCCGTGTTCATGGCAATAAGTCTCTCTCTGGAGTTTGAGGGCAGAGTTGCAACCTCTCGAGTATCTCAACCCAATCTAGTAACAGCCCAACCCCGTTCTGGCCTGTCTCCTTCCTCAGGATACTAGTCTCGCTCTTATTTGGGAAATTTCACACCAAACATAAGTTCAGCAGCCATGGCTTCTTCTTCCTCAAGTTTGCTGGCAAATTCAGGTATGGCAACAATTACAGAATCTGAGAGACAGTGAAGAAGAGATAAAGGTTTATGCTTCTGTTGTGGGGATTTATTTCGGCCAGGGCATCAGTGCAATTCTCCATCCTTTTCTCTTTTGGAAATCGATGATGAAGGTAATCCAATTGCTGAAAATTCTGAACCTGTGTGTGAAGCTGAAGAGTATACACAAGAGGGGGCAGCAATATCCTTTAATGCAATTTTAGGGAATCCAACAGCTGCTACTATGAAGCTTCAAGGGAAATTACAGGATCACGACGTTTTATTACTTGTCGACAGTGGTTCCACACATAACTTCATTTCTGATTCATTGGTAAAAGAATTAGACTCTTGGCGTGCAGATTGGCGACGGTAGTGTGGCACGTTGCAACAAAATTTGCAAGAACGTGGAGGTACAACTTCCAGGTTTGATCATTAAACAAGATTTTTACCCTTTTTCCTTAGCTGGTTCTGATCTGGTGCTTGGCATCAAATGGCTTGCCTCACTCAATACTATTCAAGCAAATTGGAATGACATGCTTCTAGGTCAATGGGAAGCGGTATAAGCTACAAGGTGTTCCCCAAACTAATCACAAGGTATGCTTGAATTCCATGGAGTTAAAATTAGGCTCTGATGGTTTTGCCCCTCTAGATGTGGATGACCTTTTGGTAGAGTTCTTTTCTATTTTTAATGAACCCACCACCTTGCCTCCCATTAGAGATCATACTCATGCTATTCCATTGATACCTAGAGCCACCCTTCCTAATGTAAGGCCATACCGTTACCCTTCCAAAAAAATCAGATTGAGAGACAGGTAGAAGAACTTCTTAACAAAGGGTTCATTCGGCCTAGCTCAAGTTCCTTTGCAAGTCCTGTACTCTTGGTTAAAAAGAAAGATGACTCTTGGCGCATGTGTGTGGATTATCGGGTATCGAACAAAATTACAATACCAAATAAATATCCCATTCCCAATGTCAATGAATTGCTAGATGAGCTTTATGGTGCTGCCTACTTCTCTAAGATTGACCTCCGTTCTGGATATCATCAGCTTTGGGCAGTTACTGAGGACATTCCAAAGACCACCTTTAGAACTCATAGTGGACACTATGAATATGTGGTGATGCCATTCAGGCTAACTAATGCACCAGCTACTTTCCAAGCTACCATGACTGATCTTTTCCATCTGTATCGAAGGAAGTTTGTGCTGGTTTTCTTCGATGACATCCTTATTTACAGCCCTACGCCTAGGCAACATGAGACCAATCTACGAACCATCTTTCAAATATTGCAGCAGCATTCTTATTATGCTAACTTCAAAAAATGTGAGTTTGGGCAGCCCAAAGTTTCTTTTTTGGGACACCGTGTTTCAGCCAAGTGAGTAGAAACTGGCCATGATAAAGTTAGTGCAGTGCATGATTGGCCAATTCCTCGTAATGTGGCTGAACTCCGAGGATTCTTGGGTCTTACAGGGTATTACCGACGATTTATCAAGGATTACGGACTAATTGCACACCCCTTAGCTGATCTCACAAAGAAGAGTGCTTTTAAATGATCCAGCTTAGCACAGAAGGCCTTTGAGAGACTTAAGGTAGCACTAGTGCTTAAACTACCTGATTTCAATTCTAAATTTATTGTTGAATGTTATGCCTCTATGGAGAGTATTGGTGCTATGTTACTGCAGCAGAGCTACCCTATTGCTTTCTATAGCAAGGGTTTTTCTTCTTCTAGCAAGTATAAATTAGCATACGATCGTGAGCCGTTAGCCTTGGTCTTAGCACTACAAAAATGGCATTATTACCTTCTAGGTCGTTATTTTACAGTCAAGACAGATCATCATAGCTTAAAACATCTTCTTGACCAGCAGATGCTCACCAATAATCAGCAAAGCCTCGTCCTTAAGCTGCTGCCTTTTGACTTTAGCATTGTTTATAAAGCTGGACGTGAGAATGTGGGAGCTGATGCCCTTTAACGAAGGCCTCAACAGGCTGATTTTTTTCACTTGGTGATGCCTTTACAATGGACTACTTGGCTCTTGAAGACACACTTTTACAAGACCCGATTACGGCCCCAATGATCACAGCTTTACATGAAGATGCAAATTCTAAACTAGGTTATTTTCTTGCTAATCAAAAGTTGTATTACCATGGGCGCTTATTCATACCTGGCAGCTCCCAACTTAAAGCAACACTTACTAAAGAGTCACATCTCACGCCTTCAAGCGGTCATGGAGGGTTTTTGAAGACCCTAAAACGCCTTTCAGGCACTTTTTATTGACCCCACATGAAATCTGACATTAAGACTTTTATCCAGCAATCTATACTTGCCAAAAGAATAAGTATGAGACACTCTCTCCTACTGGTTTGTTGCAACCAATCCATGTGCCTAATCAGATTTGGGAAGACATCTCTTTTGACTTTATTGTAGGGCTTCCTAAGTCTAGACACTTTGACACAATTTCAGTTGTGGTTAATAGGCTAAGTAAATATTGTCACTTCATTCCTCTAGACCAATCCTTATTCTGCCAAATCCGTGGCTACATGATTTTGTGAAGAGATTGTACAACTTCATGGTATGCCTTGCTCTATTATCTCTGATAGGGATCCTCTGTTTTTAAATGCTTTTTGGCAAGAACTATTCAAGCTAGGCCAAACGCGTTTACGGATGAGCACCTCTTATCATCCTCAAACGGACGGTCAAATTGAAGTTGTCAATTGTTCGTTGGAAGCCTATTTGCGATGTTTTACCCATGAAAAACCCCTTACTTGGAGTAAATTTTTATGTTGGGCAGAATACTCCTTCAATACAAGCTACCATACTTCTACATCCACGACTCCATTCAAGGTAGTTTACGATTGAGATCCTCCTCCTCTTCATCCATTTGTTAAGGGTGAAACCAACATTGCTGACCTTGCTGAGCAATTGGAAACTAGGGATGAGATGATACGACTCTTGAAAGACAACCTCAAAAAGGGCTCAAGATCATATGAAATCCTATGCTGATCAGCACCGACGGGAACTAAATTTTAAGGTTGGAGATGCTGTCTTCCTTTGCATTCAACGCTTCAGACAACGTTCCTTGTCACATGAAAAGTACAATAAGCTATCTCCAAGATTTTTTGGTCCATACACAATTAAGAGGAAGGTTGGGACAGTTGCGTATGAGCTAGAATTACCCCAAACTGCAAGGGTGCATCTAGTATTCCATGTTTCTTTATTAAAACCTGCACATGGTGTAGCTCCCTTTGACCCACCAGCTGCTCTACCTATTTCTGCTGATTTTGAATTAATACTTGAACCTGATGCTGTTTTGTCTCATCATTGCAAGGGACCACAGTTGGAGCTTCTAGTTCAATGGAAGACTTGACGACCTGAAGAAGCCAGCTGGGAAGAATATGAACTACTAAAGCAGCAGTTTCCTCCATTCTTCCACCTTGAGGACAAGTCGGTTTTTGAGGGGGGAGTAATGATAGATATCGCCTAACTTATAGGAGGCGGAAGTTTAATTAGACTAATTAATTCAATAATTCTATTCCATCATTTTATTTTGAAAGTCTGTTAGCTAAATAGAAGGACTTAGAACCCATTTGGATGCAGCTTATGATAAGTGACTTATTTTTTTTATGGGCTTATGATAAGTAACTTCAGAAAAATAAGTAACTTATCAGAAGTTGTTGTGTTTGGATGTGACTTTATAGAAGTGACTTTTTTTTATGAAACATGTTTGGATGATAAGTAGAAAAGTGACTTATGATAAAATTTTTAAAATAATTTTTTATTTAAAAA
>JBAGKO010000016.1:8865020-8884025 GCA_037177275.1 Acacia concinna
AGGGAAAATCTTGAAAAATTTTCTCTCCCCTCCTAAAATTTTTTGTTATCCAAACAAGGGGAGGGGAGCAAAATCCCTCAATTCTCCTCTCCTCCCCTCCCCTCGTACCAAACACACCCTTAGGAATTAAAATTTCCCTTGTGCGTTAAAGGAGCATGCCGACGACAGAACTGAGGTTTTCTGTTTAAAATTTAAAACTTATATGAGAAATCTTAATTACTGTAAAATTGATTATTAAATTACATTAAATGATGTGTATCTCATATTATATGGTAAATTCTTTTTTTAATTACATGAGGCTGAGATCAAACTCAAATTGAGTGTCGCATAGAGTGCTAACCGGCCTAGAAGCCTGATATGGCAAATTCTATTAGAAATATAACTGTTAATTAACAATAAAACTGTTCATTGTAAGAAGTTTAACGGTTTAAGGAGGTTTAATTTAAACTTTAAAATGTGAAGGATGATCAATCAAAATCAGTTAACATTATATCCAAACACAGAACTGAAGAAATTTGAATAAAGCTAAGCTCCGTGTTCATATCATGTGCTATATTTGCTAAGATCTCATTGGATTTCATATCATGTGCTATATTTGCTAAATATTTGGATTTGGATAAAGCACGATCTCATATGGATCTAATATGGCAAATTCTTTTTTTAAAATTATGAGATTAGAATTTACAGATTGTTTATGCAGACAATCTGATTGTCTGCATAAACAGTCTGTAGATCCAACGTAAGGGTGTAGTCAATGATAATTCCTAACATCCACCATAAAGGTGAGTATAGCAGAATACAAGCGAATCTTCTAAAATCTCATCTGTTTACATACCTTTAAACCTGTACATATTGCCAAAATTTCTGCCATAGATGAGCCGCAACTTCTAATTGCTAAGAATGCAATTTGCTTGCCATTGTTGTCCGACTGATCCATCTACTCATATAATTTTACTCATAATTATTTACTCAAACCCAAATTTTTAATTATCAAAAGACGAACCGGACCGATGTCCCTCAACTCTTTCCCCTAATTAACCAAATAAGACGGATTCTAGAATTTCAGAGAAAATATTGAAAAACGAAAAAACGTCGAACAACAGAACAAAAATTAGTGATTCATTCTCGTCGCCAAAGAATAAATTCACATACACGTGATTTTCTCTTCTGTAACTATCATTTTAACCAAAGAATAAAACACATCCACATTCTAAACACAGCCGTTATTACACAGATCATAAGTTCACCAAGGTTCAACGATAACGTTCAAAGTTTAAGTTTTCCAAGGTCAAGAGCATCTCCATTTTTTTCTGAATAGATAGAATTTTATTTCCTGCACCAATAGCCCGGCAGAAGAAAGCACCAACACTAGATTGCCGCAAAATAGAAACTGGGTTTTAAAAAAGCTACACTAAAATTAAATGGCAACAAAACGTTAACCAAATACAATTTAGCGTGGCTGCACACATTAATAAGAACATTCAAAGTCCCAATTTGAACACATCTACCAAGTTCTACTAAACTTTAAACAAAACGCAGTCCTTTAGCCATTATATCATTTTCACAATATGTGCCTAACATAATTCATCTAACCCAACACTGAATGCCTTTAAATGACACAGCTACAATTGGTTTCAATCAAAATATAACAGACGAATAATAAACACTTAGCAGCCATCCTATCTTCACATCTAGGCAGAATTAATCAAGCACGCTCCCCACGAATCCTTCTGGCCAGCTGAATATCCTTAGGCATAATGGTGACACGCTTGGCATGAATGGCACACAGATTGGTGTCCTCGAACAGTCCAACAAGGTATGCCTCAGCTGCTTCTTGCAAGGCAAGAACAGCATGGCTCTGGAAACGAAGGTCAGTCTGCCAATCACCGCAAAAATACAGTGAATACCTTGTAGAAGCCATGGATTAAACCAAGATCAGAACAAGAAATAGTCATCTTACCTTGAAGTCCTGGGCAATTTCACGAACAAGCCTCTGAAAGGGGAGTTTCCTGATCAACAGTTCCGTACTCTTCTGGTATTTCCTAATCTCACTGTCATCAAATAAAAGCACAATCGTCAGCCCAGTTAAATAAGCAAATAAAACAAATGACAACGGGACAAAAGCTCTATAAACTCACCGAAGAGCAACTGTTCCAGGGCGATAGCGATGGGGTTTCTTGACACCACCAGTGGTTGGAGCAGACTTACGAGCAGCCTAAAACAGAGAAAAAATTGGATGAGAAGACTGCATGACATGTAAACCAACTGGAAATTTTATTAATTGTAATGCAGATGTAAACAAACCTTGGTGGCGAGTTGCTTCCTGGGAGCCTTTCCTCCGGTAGACTTACGAGCAGTTTGCTTAGTACGGGCCATCTGGATGAAATACAATAAGAAAATATGGACCTATATTAAATTCCAACCATAAATATAAATTCAAGTAAACAAGATTCCAGCCAACAAGAACTAGAAGCGTCAATACGTTAAGAAAAGTGAACGAAACCCAACCATTAGGGCATTAGGAAAGCAAATCCTCAAAACAAATTACGCATCACATCATTTTAAGAACGAACAGAAGAGAATGTAAAAAGAGCGACCCACAATCAAAAAAGAATGATTGAAAGCTAACGTCGAACATAAACACAGCTACAGAATCAAATAATACAAATTTAGTAAAACCAACATCGTTAAATTTTGCAGATTGATGAAAATTCACCCTTTAGCAAGCAAAAATCTGTGAAATTGCGCTCATTCACAGCAGATGACCAACATAAAACAAAAAACCACATAATTCAAAGAACATATACGAGAGAGAACCGAGAGGATAAACAATTGAACGAAGAAAATTTCACTGTTCAACAAATTTACCCAGCATAATCAAGATCCGTGCGCAGAAACGTAATTCTAGAGTAGAGCTACGTAATAACCAATTCCTAAAAATATAACTACTAAAATTGTTGCCAGAAAACGTTAACCTTAAACCCTAATTTCCTATTTTTCCTAATTCCTACTCCTAAATCCCTAAATTGCAGAAGTAAACGCACCTCGGGCAACTTCTCTCTCGCTTACTTCCGTCGTCCTTCGCTGAAAATCTGCGTGAGAAGAATCGAAAAGTTTCCAACGGTTCCATATTTATGAGGTATAAATAGCGTGTCCTGAGGTGGGTACGGAATGATCGGACGGATAGAAATCAGTATCCGTGTGTTTTCTTTAGCTAGAATCGGACGGTTGCTACAGTACTTTTCTGTGTTTTCTGGATTTAAATACACGGCTGAGATTTCATTAAAGTGATATCACGCGGATCGTGATTTGTTATTACTCGCTCCCCATTGGTTGCTTCTTTATTGACACTTTCAGAATTGGTAAAAATATTGTTATTATTATGCTTAAAATAATTATAATTATAATCTCTCGGCTACATAAACATGTGAGTAGCAATATTGCAAAATAACGCGGCATTGACTTTTACTTAAAGTTTGGGTAAATTGTTGTGGGCGCCTCCATGGAAAAAATATATATATATATTGCGGGCGCCTATCAGGCAAACCCGGGAATTTCGGGGCAAAAGAAAAAAGAAAAAAGAAAAAAAAACCGTCAGGAAACTTTTTTTACCTCAGCAAAATAATGTATTTTTTCTCTTGGGCTAACACACGGTGTCCACAAAGCCCAAAACAGGAAAAGTACTCTGAATGCATTGAATTCTTCTTCAGGTGCTTAAAGCACCTTCAATTTTAATTTTAATGAAAGTGTTACACTGACGATAAACAATTTTTTAAATAAAAATAACCATAAATTTTAATTTTAATAAAAGCATTATACTAGGAGGTGATAGAAGATTGCATATGTATATAGTAGAGTTTGAAATCAACGTCACCCCTAATCATCTCATAATTAAGATCACTTTGGACTCCAACTTACTTAAACAATATAAAAAATTATGAATGTTGTTCAAGAAGTTAAATGTTACCTTATATTTGAATGGAGAGAAAATTTATGAAAAAGAAAATTAGATGAAAAAACTTTCAAAAATAGTAATTTTTTTTACCATTTATGGAAGTTTTCAAACATGGTATTCATTTTCTCCTCATTTTTCCCGTCTTTTCTTTCCATTGAAACATAACATTAGTTACTTTTGCATCAAAAAAAAGTTTATAATTACTTTTACTCTTTTAGTACAAGTTAATGACTAGTTTAGCACCTTAATATTTTATTAATAATCTCATGATAATGGATATTAACGTTGTAGTTACTTTTGCTCTAAAAAATTATTTATAATTGCGGTTGTATTTTCTAAAAACGTTGAAAGTCATTTAAATATTTTAATCCTTCTTCAAGAGCCTTAAATCCTTAATTAACCCAATTCAAACTAATAATAAATGTCAACCTATCATACTATCAAAAAAAAAAAGTTGGAAAAGGGCTAGTGTTTTACAATGAAGTGAATCAAAGTTCACATTTTTATTAGGAAAAGTGTCCACAATGTGTATCAGCAATACTTTAGATATAATTAATTACTTCTGATAGGAACATAGATTGCCTATAGAAAGAACTACTTAGTCAATCTTAAATATAAAACCTAAATACTAAATCATTCATTTAGTACTTGTGTTTGTCCTTGCTGTTCAAATCACTTCCTAGTTGTGCACTTGTGCTCCCAAAAATACAGGCTGCAACAGATTCGCCCCACCTCTGATATTAGATATTTTTAGTCATCTATACTTTGTATCAATCAATATATTTGCAAACTTTCCATGAAATTAGACTATTCATGATTCCATATAAACGCAAAACTCAGATCTTGGTTTTCAAATTGTACCACTTTATATTGCATTCTTTAAATGAAAATAGATAAGTCAAAATAAAACTAATTGACAAAAATAATTTACATCATCAAAGACATCTTCTACCATCCAATGCCAAGGTGAAATTCATCGTTGATTACATTTCTTTCTTCCTTCTGTGCCGTCCGATTCTGATCAAGAGGGGTAAAAATAAAACTTTCCTGACTTCTTTTACATTGGTATGAACAGATACATGTAATTTGAAACTAAATATTAGCTTGCCACGCCCAAACACCAAAAAAACTCATCAGGCACCGACCCAATACCAACTATAACAACAAAAGTATAAACACCAACAAATACAACAGAGACCAATGGGGCCAGAGGAGTTGAACTTTCGAGGCAAAATTGAACAAGAGGCAACCATGGCCAACAATTTGGTTTGCACAGTGCCAGCCAAAGCCCCACCAACAATTTCCTGTGATGAGGACTAAAAGAGTCTGTCCCGTCCACCTGTGTTTTTGTTGATTTTCCCTGTCAAGATCAAAATCCTTGGCTCCCTGCCCAAAGCATGAATTTTTTTTTTTTTAACTAAACTTTCCTAATCTTAGGAATCACTAAAGTGAAAGGAATCCGCCACTTCAAAGTGTGTAGCAATTTGAACAAGGGCAGTGCGAACAGCTCCAGAGCCCGGCGCAACAGGCGTGGGCAGGTGAGGCAGGCAAAGCGGCAGATAATGCTCGCTTTCCTCAGGCGGGCAGTAAAAAGATATCGCTGACCGGCAGAAGATGAATCTGTAGACAACACACATCAAACAACCAAGTCCAATCAGTTCTCCAGCACATAAGAACAAAGATATCTATTAATCCACCAGAAATTTAAAACCAAAATACCTTAAGATAAGTCGCCGCAAAAATGGATCAGTTATAATTTGAGCCCATACTAAATCCAAGATAGTAGTTGATGAGCACAGAATTATTTCCCACTCAGCAAAGGCGTTAGCAAGAATGGTCTCCGCTTGTTCATAGACATCCTAATGTTAACACAAATATGAGTATGCCAAGAATCAAGATGCTTTAACACACATCAAGGACTACTCAGATCAACCAACCTTGTTAACCTCACTGGGGGATAGGCCAACCATCTGGCAAAATGCTGACAAAGGAGCAGTCAAAAAGAAGGTAAACTGGCTTCCATTATGTAAACTCGCATCAGATGGATTCTTAAAAACTGGCATTAAAGGTGATAGAAACAGAGCAGCTGTTTCCCCCCTTTCGGCACCTCGTAAAACCTACAATCAACTATGTCTATCAGGATAACTGTGCATAGCATTCTTCTTCACAAACATCAGGACTCACAATACTAGCGGCACCCCAAAAGGAAAAAAGAAAAAAGAAAAGGAAAAACACACCCTAACCCACACAAAAAGTCTAACTTAATGTCTATGATGTACAAGCTCCACCAAAGATAACGTCATGCCACTTTGACGTTCTGACGGCTGTAACTTAGCCAGGAATTTCAATGAAAACATTTAATTCAAGGATATTTCTATTCCGCTCCTCCAACTCCGTTGAGAGAAATATCTATGCAAAATTGCAAATCAACTTGGCAGAATTTACAAAACTTAGTGTCTCAGAATTCATCTTGAAATGCTAAGACAAAACTTGATCATATGCAGAAAAGAAATAACTACAAATTTCATTGTGTTTTGCAACATTTTACAAGTTAAATTTAACAATATATGTTTACAAGGCAAACCTCCATATTTACAAGTCAAATTGTGTCATTTACAAATCAAATTTATAAAATTAGTTAAAAAAAAAATTAAATTTCTTGGGACCTCTCTGTATTTAATTTTCCTACCTAGCACCTATGGGTAATTTTACCTTTAAAAAAATTAAACTCAGATTCAAGAAATATAGAGAATAGCACAACCCAGCAAATTCCCCGGGGAAGTCTTGCACAAGTTTTGACAAACCTGCCTTGAATGCATGGCTGTTATCACTATCAATAATGAAGAAAAAAGGTTTGCGGGTGAAAGGAATAAGATCGCCAGGATAAAGATTGTTTGAACCTGATAATTCAAGAAAGAAGCAGAAGTAAGCGGAGATGACAAAGATGCATGTTTCTTCAGTAACATGAATCAAGATTAATAAAAAAGGCATCTTGTAACACGACTTGGGACTAATGCTCTCAACAGAAATAAAGTGGAGAAGACACCCACTGCAGGTACCTACCATCAATGCCCTTGGGACCAAACCACAGATAGTTGTCATAATAGGAGTTGGATTCTCTCTTTCCATTGATCTGAGAGTCAGAAGATCCACTACTCTGCTCTTGGGAAGTCTGAGAAAGGACTTTGTGCCTCGAATGTTTGGACGGCCCTCCAGAATTTTCCAACTGATGGATATTATTATAACCAGCCTTCCCTGTATAAGTGATAATCAAGGTAACTAACCAAGTATGACAAGACCAATTGATTTTTCACACTTAAATCAAATAACCTGAGGCTGATAGATATATAAGCACAATACTATCTGGGGGCAGTTCCTCGCAAATTGCTGCCATAACCTATTTAGCATCATGAAGCTCAATATCAGACTAATTATATGTTCAACATCATGTGATAGATTGTTCATCAGAAAGACATAATTGACTCCATTAACTAGTGAAAAAGTAATTCTTAATTCTTAGTTTAGGCGCTCCTGCCTTGAGGAAATAAAACAAACTTATATGATAAAAATGTACACCAAATCAATGAAATACATTAGAAGCAGAGAGTAAAGAATAGGCAAATTAGAATATCAAGTCATGGGTAAATAAGCATGTAATGAAAACTCTCCCTCCAATATGAAGCAAAAATGCAATTTGCTTGACCCCTACAATCTGAATAGAATTATTATTACATTGGCTAAATGGCAAGATTGAGAACTCACTGCTATCAGATGTGTTACAGACGGACGATAAAGAACAGCCTTTCTTGGATTAGGAGGCGCATTTGGATCTGTCATATCTGCAGCTAGGTTCATATTTATCAACCCAGAAGTTCCCGAGTGATCAATGGAGTCCCCATTCTCAAGCGGTTTAACAATAGGTTTTTGGTAGAAGGATCCACTAGGCTCCCATTCCAAACATTGCATCACTCTGTAGGTGTCTAATGTAAGCTCAGCAAATTTGACCTGAAAATTAGAATATATTACCCTACAGCAATTACAGTTAATTTAATTGCCCAAATTTAAGAACCACATGGTGACATGAAGTGGTATTTTTAACTACCTCGTTCCGATGATAGCTTGCCAACAGGGCATCTCGAAATTTTAAAAACCTCTTTGCATGAAATCGAGCTACATATGGAAGAGAAGCCTGATGAGTATCAGTTGTGGCACAATAACGCAAAGGCCTGATAGCAAAGCCATTCTCTGCTTTTGTAAATCGGACAATTTCTTGCACCACTTGCCTCCATTCCTTTAAGTTAGTTTCCTGAGAAGTGGTAGATCACATTCAACAAATTACAGATGCAATGCATACTATTCATTCTATTGGTTATCAGTATAATAAGAAAAATTGGGTTTGTGTGTGTAGTGTAAAGTATGTTTTATGAGCCGGAAAAGTTTAATTTTAATATTAATAACAAAGCATGTATGGGCAGATAGACAAAATTACAAATCATCATAGTGCAGAACTTATGATTATGAATTGGGAAAAAATATTAAGCATGTCAATTATGTATGTGATGGATTTGGAAATAAGAAATACCTGCAGCAGAGCGTTCAAAGGATGACTAAAGTTACAGACCAATCACAAATCGAGACAGTTAAAAGTTAAAACACTATCGTTTATGATTAAAATAAGAAAACTTGTTTAAATGTATAATAACCATAGACAGGCCCTTCTAGTTTGGATAAGTTGGTGATGTCACCCACTACAAGTATATCATACAGAAGTTTCTATTCGAATTTGATATTCCAAGGATTACATCATGTCATCCCAAAATATATTTATAAAATAGAAATTGCAGCAGGTCTAGACCCGGGGACTACTTTCCTCGAAGTAACACCATTTGGTTTTCTTTAGTTAAGTAAAATTGAGTAGGTTCACCAACCTTGATCCAGCGGGAATTGACAGATAAAATTGATATAACCAAGAAAAAAACTAATGACATACCGATAAAAATAATCAGACGCATTATAAAGAATCACAGGTAATTTTTAGACGCAGTAATGAAACGCACTTAGCCTAAAATACTCATCCATTATTTAATCTTTTTTTCTTTTTCTTTTTTTGTGCATAGCATTCAGTTCCCAAAGGCCATACTGGATCTAAAAGTGTAAAGTTCTTCCGGCGGACTCTTATTTTCCATTCACGAAACTTAAAGTGAAGACTTCAATTAAGGAATATCGTGCCCAAACACGCGACACAATCTCTGACATCTCATATTTTTTCATTACCAGAAGAGACTCCGTTCATACAACTGATCTGCTCTATCAAATTCCATTAATGTGCAACCTCCACTAGATTCAGATGTTAATCGAAAACACTTCCAGATCAAATAAGACTTCCAAGAGTTCCGGTGCTAATTATAGGGGGAAGTTAGTAATTTTATATGTAAATGAACTAAAATTATCTAGCCCACCGCATCAGCAATAGGAAATGTTATCTTCATCATTCCACTCAAAGGAAACTTGTTTTACTAATAATTTCTAATAGGATGACTCGGAAACGCTTAATACAAACAGAGCAACTTCATAATTAAAACAGCATATCAACCTAAAAGTAAGAACCTTTGTAAGGAAGAGAGGACAACGACTAACAAGAGAGATTTCTGAAGAAAACACATGTCCGGCAATTCGCCACTCAAAGCGTTATGACGGTTTAGCTGAAATTAGGAAAAAGAAATCATGTTTACCCGGAAGTTGCTCTTACAGTCGTCAAGCAAAGCCATGAAACGGTCCATAAGATGCTTCACCATCTCCGTTCTGTTTAAAATCACCGACACCAACAAAAACCGAGCATAAAACCTTAATTCCTTGAACCTAACACCCGGATCTTTTGGCGAACCTTCGGATCCTTCAAAATACCTTCTGTTGAGTATCGCTTCGTAGAACACATATGCCTCAACCAAGTACCTGCACTCACTAGTCCTCATATACTGCCCAAAGTAAAGCTGACCGATTCGGCTAGCGATCTCGCCGATTTCCCAGCGTTTCAGACCGCACTGAACCAGTTTTGACCGGTTCTCCTGCTGATATTTCCAAAGCCGCATATATGCCCGGAAAACCTTCTGATAGAAATGGTTCTGGCTCACCCGCCCATGGGCTGGCACATCTCGAACCCTAGCGAACTTGCGGTCCGCGCTCTCAACCAAAGCTCGGAAAGTGTCGAAGACGAGGTCGTTGTCAGACATGCCGGACGTGTCAGTTCTCCGACCAGAAGCTGTTATTATCACCGTCGGTCATCGGAAAACGACGTTCGGTAATGGCAAGGCAGAAAATCAGCGGGGAAGAAAAGGGATTTTAATATTTAATAGTTATAGCATGAAATGGAAGACTTGGAAAAGAGGGTTGGAGTAGCAGTTGGACTTCTTGTTGTGAATGTTGTGAACTGCTGGATTATTTTAATGGTGGCGACTGGCAACTGCAGAATAAATAATAAATAATGGTAATAATAATATTATTATTATTATTTGCTTTTTCCGCTTCTTTTTTTAATTTTAATTTTTCTTTATTACAGAAGAAAATGTCGTGAGCGGCGAAGAGGCAAGAGTGATGATGGTACCGCTATCCAAAAACAAACTTACCATATAATTTTAATATAATTAATAATTTTATAGCTCAAAATTATTGGTGAGTTTTCCAAATCTTCTTAGTGTTAATGAACTTTGTAAAGGTTATTAGTTTAGAAATTTCTAAATATAATTATAATTTTCTGATTTCTCACTAACCATAGTTAGTTAAGTAAATAAATATGTCTCATGGCTGAGGTTAAGCTTTATTAAATGGTGTATGGAAGTCCAAAATAAGCTAATATATCTAGTATAAACGTAAATATGAATATTTTTTTGTCAACGCGAGTTTTTACTACTTTAAAAAAAATACAATTTAATAGAACACATCATGCATAATTTTACAAAATATTTAAGTTTGCATATCATTTTAAAGTAATTATATAGTGAAATAACTGGTAAAAAAAATACCTAGTGAAATAGACAGCCTTAATGCTAGGTTAAAATTTACTAATTTTGACAAATTTGTTGCATGCAGGGTAAATCCAAACTACCATGAAACAAGCTAAATTGTTTACTACCATTTTTTTTTTAACTTGTAAGAATTTTAGGCATATCTAGAATCCGATTATCATATTCAATTACTTATAAAATTGGAAAACCAATATAAATTTCAATCACGTTAGACAACAAATATATCAAAGAGAATAGACCACTCTCATGGACAATCTTTTAGAGGGAGGAGATTGCATTATATATGACGTCACATAAAAATTATGTAACTCTTAAAATTGTGATTATATAGCAATAGACATAACCTTCAAATATAAATAAATAAATAAATATATATATCTATATATATATATTATGAACTTATGTCTCTTTATATTTACATAACACCTTATCCGTTTGGGCTTGGGTCATACTCTACTAAGGGTACACTGATATATTTCAATATAACTATTTAATATCCTAAGTCATAAATGATTAAAATTTGAGATGACTGCCTGACTCCAACTATATATAAGAGACAGCTATTTTAAAGGTTTTTTTTTTTGTTGAAAATTCACATTCCGTTTCTTCACTATAGGAAGAACTAAAAATGCCCATATCATCAAATGAAAAAAAAAAACATGTATGCTAAATCATTGTGTGATTATTAATATACCAAATCATTTTAAATTTAATCACTATACACAATAAAAACTTCCGGGCAAAATTTCATACCGATTATTGCAAAGCCCATACATTTTATTTTCAATACTAAATTAGTTTGATGGGTCCACCATTAATTCATTACACCAATAATAAATAAATAGGTCTAAATATATTTTTTCTAGGTGGATGTGGTCCTTGAAAACATTTATCGTGCAATCAATTAATTTGGATTTTAGTTATATGTCATTTTCACACATGTATTGACAATCGAAAGAAACTTCACACACATAATGCACTATTTTTCTCCCGCATAAAAGGAAATAAAGGAAAAAGAAAAAAGAGAAAAAGAAAAGAAGAGACTGTTGTTTTCGTCTTTGGATTATCAAGTCTAAAAGAAAGTTGACATTATACAGAGGATGGAGATGGTTCACTAAAGTTAATGACCACGCTCATATCCAAATTTTTTATCTTCAAAAAAAGGCTTACAGATCATGCTAAGGATGTAAATAAATCCAAAACAAATTATCCTACCTTTTTTTTTTTTGGCATAAAAATAGCTATTGCATATAGATAAAACCAATGGGGAAACTTACTATTGAGGTCATGTAACAAATTATAGTAATGATTTTTCGCAAAAAAAAAAATATGGTAATGGTGATTTTTTTACAAGAAAAAGAAAGGGTTGAGAAACCATCCCTTGCTTGCGTAAAGCAAATAATACCCAAATTCAGTAAAGTTGGCAGTGCTGGAAAACAAGTACTTATATAAAAAAGTAATAATAAAATTAAATTATTTTATATAGGTGTTTTTAAAAATTATCATTTATATATTTTTCTTAAAATTATAAATTAAAAATGCTTTCTCAATAGTTAGATACCAACTTATTAAAGAACGGGAAAATGACAATTTATTTTTATAATTATTAAAAAGCTTTATTTTTAGTGTATGAAGTTGTTACTTATCTAAATGCTTATTGGTTATTTTTTTTATAAAAATATGTTCAAAATTAAAACAAACCATAGAATATGATGATGGAGGATTCTTTTAATCTAATAACCTTAAACATCTCTTTTAAAATCTTGCTTTGATGTGTGTGTAGATACAATTTCATGCCTTCTATGAAAAAACATAATAATATTAATGTGAGTTAGAGGAAAATATGGGAAGTATATTTCCTCAAAATATTTTTTCTCATTTTCTTCTCAGTATCACATTTCAGTCTTTAAATTAAAAAATAAATGGCCTCTCTTTCACTTCTCTTCCAAAATCTTATGGTTGAGATAAAATATTAAAAAGAAAATGAGATAAGAGATACTGAGAGAACTCAAACCCAAAAATATGGATGATGAAAATAAATGCAAGATATACAAGAACAACAACAACAAATCTTTATACATGTATCAAAACGATGAAGTCTTATTTCACTAGGTGATGTCGGTTATATAAATCACATAGTGCCTTTATGCGCTATCAATAAATAAATGTTTAGATAAATTGCTAGTTGAATGATCCGTGCCCAATAATTTCATTAAGTACTCTCTTTAGTTTTGTTTCCCCTTCATATAAAGGATTTTATATTGTTTAATCAATTTTCCTTATTGACAAATTCAATGGTTTTTATTGAATATGCACTGATCAAATTAAACGATTTATTGTCATTTTATCTTCAATATATGTCACTCTATTGTTTCTACCCGAATATTATTGACCTTATCCTTTCTTGTTTGACTGCACTTTATCTCATACTCTTCATCTTGCCTGCCCAAATTTTACACTTATATTGTCATTTTAAAGTTTAATATTCAGTACCATTGAAGCATTTTTAGTCTTAGCATTGCGATAAAACTTAAAAACAAAAAACCAAAAAGTACACCATTAAAGCTATGACATACATTCCACCTTATTCATCCAAGGACAAACACCATAAAAAGACCCAAAAAAAAAAAACAATCTTTCAAGAAATGCCAGAAGGCAAATGCACGTGAACAGGTATATTTTATGCAACTAGTTCAGAAGGCATAATGGCACCTTAGCTATAATGGGTTGTTGCATAAAGATTTGCGCATAATAAGGCCAATGATGTAAATAATAGAGTATAACAATAATAATAGCATTAATCATTCTCAAATTTATGGCCAGATTATTTTACTACTCAATTTAGTCCTAATTACAAGACTCACTTAATTTTTTTTTTCAAAATCTCAAGAAAACTAATTAAATCATTTTAAAGTATTAAAATTTATCATTTTTTTCAAACTATTTAGTGTGACTCATAAATTAATATAATATAATAAAATATAACGTATGGTATGTTTAAGTAACTTATTTTGATTCATTAACTTCTATAAAAAAATGTCAATTGGGCTTTATAATTAGAACTAGATAGTGTATTAATTAATCTATTACTAAAAATTGCTAATAATTAATAGTTAATCCAGGGGTTATGAGACTATCCCATAAGTTGATGAGCAGCATCATGAATCCTATATTGTCTTGTGTGCTTAAATGCAAATAATCCAATGCTTTAGTAATGGAGGATTGGATTTGAACAATTCACTTAGGATTCTGGGTAATCATTTCTTCCTTTTTCTCCCCTTTTTCACTTATGAGTTATGATTGTCGGTGGAGGATAAAATTAAAAAAGGAAAAATTAAAAACAAAAAAGGTTATTTCCAAATAAAAACTTTGGAATGGTATAATTACTGTAAAGTGATCTCTAGGAACTAATCAGATCTAATCCCTATTATTTCTCCTATTTGTTAGTGATTTGAAATCACTCTAATTAGTTAGCGAGAGACATTTTCCACATCAATTTTTTTTCCCTTTAACTGGACATTAAATTTGAAAATTTGAGGGAGAAATCATTCATGGGATAGATGTCAAAGAAAAATCAATTAAAAAAAATAAAAGAAGGAGGGAAAAAAAAAAGGGAATTAATTAAGATGGGAATTAACAAGGTCCATGCACGTGACTGTTGCTTGGAATGAAGCCAATGGCTGTGTAGTACAGCCAAAATGAGGCAATATTGTAATTCAAGACAAACGCATTGGCATCATAGGACTGCCACCACAAACATCCAATTACGTAATTTTCTATTTTGTCCCTTGGGATTGTTATTATGCTTGCAGGCTGGACAGAATACGATATGTTATTCCTTTCACTACTCTGACGTAACACACAAAACTTGCCAATGGTATGGTATTATACTAACTATGGGATGGTACAGGTATTGACCATTCTGTAATGTTTCTTACAAAGAGAGACTAGAGAGACCATGGAGTGAAAATACCACGTAAGTGGTGGGGTTGCTGGAAAACCGCCACCACCCGGTATTGCTTTTAATAAGAGAATACACTGAGCGGGAAAAAAAAAATCCCTTTTTATATTATATCTTGGACAACGATGCCCCTCTGAGTTCTTATCCAGATTAATACGTACATCTCTTCTCATTATTGCTCTTTGTTGCCATTGTTGCTTTCTTTCTCCATTATACAGACAATCTCCTTTTTTTTTTGGTACATAAGAGCAAATATTCATATCAACAAGTCCTTATAGAAGAAGAGAAAGGGCCGTGGATAGATTAAAGTAGTTAAAAAACTAGAACCAATGAAACCATAAGCAGATCTAAAAGAAATATGCAGATCATTGACCACTGAACTCTACATCTGGGACAGGCTTTTGAAACCTTAGTACTGGGTTAGATACTTGATTGGGTAATGAGCAGAAGAAGATGCTGTATAAAAATCTTGCTTTTCTGTGTCCTTGCCCATACGATTTTGTTTTGCTTTTTGTTTTTTTTTTTTAAAAAATTGATTTCATCAAAGGCTTGTTTGTTTGAGTTAGGGATGTATAACTTTAACAAAATCCTTGCAAGGTTATTTCTTTTCTTTTATGCCGACTCCCATGGTTGCTCACAGAGCAATTGTTTTTTTTTTTTTACTAAAATATCAATAATCAAGCTATTTTGAATAGCTTGAGTTTAGTTTAATTTGGGGCACTGTCAGAGCTTTAAGGGTATAGTAATATAATTTGAGATAGAGCTCAAAACATGTATCTACAGTTTTTTAAGGGTCTGTTTGGTATGAGGGGAGGGGAAGAAAATTTTCCCTCCCTCTCCCTCCACTCTAAAATTGGGAGAATTTGGAAAGAAAATGTTATATTTTGGCTTCTATTAATTAACATACACATGATTTTTATTCTTTTTAATTACATAATAAATATTAATTCTTTTTTATATGCTTCACTTCAAAAACTTTTACTTTGACTGATGTCTATTTTATTTTCTATTGATTATATTTTTATGTTGTTGATTATCTTTTTTTTCATTATTAAAATCCCTTACCACTCCTCTCATCCCTTTTTATCAATTCAAATAAAGTAAAACAAAATTATTCCCAAGCCTTCTATTCCTCTCCCCTCCATCAAAATGCCTCTCTTACCCTCCCCTTCATTGAGTTAAACATACCTTTATAAGAAGCAGTGATGGAGAGGAAGATTGGAGAAGAAAGGCTTGTCGCTAATCACAATATATAGGAGAATGGGTAAAAAGTTTTGTTACAATATTTTTTAATTTAATATGATCGGTATTATAGTCTTTTTATAATCTATAACTAATTACAAAATAAAATTAATTTAACCATTCTCTTTGAATGTTACTTCATATATACCAAAACATATATATGTGTGTGTATAAAATTCAAAAATATCAATCTCAATCTCAATAACAATCCATCAAAAGTAAAGTTAGTGCAATGTACAAAACAGTACCTTAATATTTACTGTCCTAATTTTTTAAATAAACTAACTTATTTAAAGGGTTCAAAGATATTTTTTATTCTCAAACTATTTCGTGAGCAAATTTTTTATGGTGCTCATCTAAGTGTCATAATCGTTGAAATGTAGTCTTGAACTACCAAATATTGAAGTTAATTGTTAATTCCATTTTGACTTTGAATTAAACTATTAAAGAGTATACAAAATGGCCTTATAGCTATGGAAGCTCCCTTATCTTTAGGGATGGAATTGAAATAGGTTAGACCCTTATCGTAGGCTATAGTCACAAACAACCCACAAGTTACAAGTTTTTTAGAAAAGGATAAGAGAGAGATATACTAGACCTAGTCCAAATTATTTCCTAAGCTTCAGAGTTTTATCAAATTTCACATGATCAAATATCATAAGCAAAGTAGATAATAATCACGTTACTTGTGTTTTTGACTTGTAATCGAGGGGAAAATATTCGCAGCCTCGTTAATCAACTCTACAGAGTAACGAGAATTAATGCAATAGTATATAGCAACACTAAATATTCAAATTTTTCATCCATCCAATTGCTCAGAATTTCTTATAACACTACTTCAAAACTTTCTACGACGGTTCTTTATATATAACGGTTTTTAACCATTATATATTTTCTCACCATATATTTATATATAGCGATTCATCAATCGTCATATATTATTTTCTATATATAGCAATTTTCTATTAAAGATCGTTATAAGCACGTCACTTATTTACGACTAGTGTTTTGGAACAACCTCAATATATATGTATATATGACAGTTGTTGACAAATAACTGACAAATGTTTCCTATGTTTTTAACACCATTGCCAAAGTTCCTCTTTAGCGAAAATTCACACTCCTCTGGCAAACAAATTCACCCAGATCCTCTCTCGCATCCAACCAAACCTATTTTTCAAGTTGGATGGATTTGACCCATGGTTAGAACTCATATTATTAGCTCTAGCATGCATATGCACAAGATGATTATCTATATATATTCAAACTAACACGACAAGATCAGAGCAATCTATAAGTAAGAATAATTTAAAGAATAAAGCAACAATAATAGAAAAAATAACTTGTGTTAATTAATTTATCTTGTTTCCCCATTGATCTACCCAATATCATTAAGCTATGGCATTCAATAGAACAAGGGGAACATTATATATAATTCTACATGCCCAAATAAAGTTAATAATAGTGATAAAGATTAATAGAGAAACTAAAGAAGGGCATATTTAATTTATCTAATTTTGGGCAAACATCAGTTGACAATCCGACTATATATTAATAGAATGTGAAAAGTTCGAAGAAATGGAAGGATTTCTTATGAATCCTACAAGATTCATTTGTTCTTTTTTCTTTGAAAGATGGTAAAGAACAATAAGCTAAATAAATATTATTAATCAATAATTTAAGCAGACCAAAGAAAACAAGTATTGAACGACAATCAATAGTTAATCAAACAAAGACCCTAAACCCTATATAAAAACAATCAGAACAACAAGATCAATCATTTCGGCATATTATAAAAACAAGATATGTAACATAACATCTAGTACAACGAAGAACATAGCAAGAATGAAAAGAAAGTTGTTACTTTTATTCAAAGAACACAAAATCAACAATCGATTTAAACATTTTAGTAGTAAACCAACAATTTTGTATAAGAAAGTACATTTAAGGAAATAAAGTTCTCACTTTTATTCAATTCATTATTGCAAAACTTGCAAAAATTCGAATAACACCTAATATAGAACACAAAATCATCCACTGATAGACGGGTTTGTAGACACCAGAAGGAGGAGAATTAGGATTTCATCAACAATGGATAGTGAAATGAATGTAAGGACATCGGGAAACAACAGTGAAGGACGTTCAACGAGAATGCGACGAAGAGTTGTGGGTTGATATTGTGAAAATAGGGTTTAGAGATCTCAGTTTATAAACGCATATATATGACGGTTGTTAATAAAAAAAAACTGTCACAACCGTCATATATAAGATTTATGGCAGTTATTTCAAGAAAAATCAGTGTATAATTATTGTCTTTATACTGTCGTTCTATAGAAACCTCGATATATTTATTTCTTATATATGATGTTCTTTTAATAATCTGCCATATATGTCAAGGCGGATTGTCAATTCAAATTTTGTCTCTTTATATATAACAATTTTGTAAAAACTGCCATATATATTTCATGTATATTTGGCGTTGTTTTTTAAAACCATCATATATATTAAGAGCAGGCATCAATTCAAATCCCGATATTTTTAATAACCACGATATATAGAGTATCATATTTACATAAATTGTGGTAGTGTGAGTAAGTGGTATATTAAGACTAGGGGTGTTCAAACCCGGGACCGGGATTGGGAAATCAGTCCCGGTCCTAGTCCTGGGATAATCCCGGTACCCTGGGAATGGGATTTTCCCAGGATCGAGACCGGGAAATCCTGATCTCGGGTTTTTTTATTTTTTTTAAAAAAATTAAACAATTTTTATCATATTTTATTATTAAAAATAATCATTTAACAACTAATAAGACCATAATAATTAC
>JBAGKO010000016.1:8888399-8899125 GCA_037177275.1 Acacia concinna
GAGAACGATCCCAGGTTTGCCTATACGCAATCCTTGGTTTATTTTTTATTGTGGACCCTAAGGCTAACGAAAAAAGTCCTCATCATATATTCCCACAAAATCATGAAATTTAAACACATTTATCTCCACACTAGATAAATGAAAAATTTTATGCCACATAAATAGTTTATAAAATTTGCTCTCTCAATAGCAATTAAAAAACCTCCACTTAATTTTGAAACACAACTTGGCATTTATCAAACGAGGCTATAAACATTTTTTTAACTTTAAAATAGGTATATTTTACAAGGTACTTCCACATGTTTAGACACCCCCCACACTTTCAAATATCTCAATTATATATGAAAGTATTTCCATATCTCATCAATAATAATTTTTAATCAATAATAATTCTAATTAAATTAAAATATCACCATAATCCCTTTCCATTCTAATTTAATTAGAATCTTAAACCATATAATCCCCTTCTAATTTAAATTACAATCCTCAATGTATCACAAAAGTTTAAATCCTTGGTTTGTTTTCCAAACCAAACTTTAAGAATTATCACATACACATGGACATAAATACTAGAAAATGGCCCATTCATGTATTTAAGTATATTCTCTAAGATTGCCATGTACAATAACAGTACAATGACCAGAATTATTATATTTAACACATCAAAACCAATGAAGCCATACAAAAATCAGCTAACATATACATGACAGCTTGACAAAGCTCCAAATAAATCTCCAACGGTATGCACTTCAATTCACCACATATACAAATAACAGCAAGACTATTGGAGTTTTGAAAGTTATTCATGAGCCACATAACGGAAGCACATTTAAAACCCATGAAGTGGCATTTAGCATATTAAAACCAATGCATGAAACCGCCAGCCAGCCATCCTCAGCATTCAATTGGGTACTTTTAATTTTAATTTGATTCAAAAGTTAATGCTTGCAACAAAGGAATAATACTATGTCTGGTATATAAAACTCTGCCAAAAAAATTCATAAGACAACTAAATATATAAAAAATTCTCTTATATAACTCCACCGTATATAAAGAATTTTTTTCATAAATAAAACATAATTCAAAACCTTTATATGATGGATTTTAAGATGCATACCTTATGCTGATGGAGTTCAATTGCTCTACCAATGTTGCCAAAAAGTGTTTCACAACAAAGTTTGCTCCCAAGGCATTTTTCGATCATCAAAATTCAATTCTCTATTTTTTTTTTGGTTCACTACCCATTAGAGTCCCCTATCCACATACTTTCCTTCTTTTACTCTCTCTCATTTCAAATACCTATGCTGATAGGAAATCTATTGCTCAAAATATTTTACAGTGGTTGCCCACAAACATATAAACCACTCATAACAATAAAAGGGTCATCAAAAGGAAAATGCATTTTGTCACTCCCCCCGATCAATTAAAATAATTTTACATATAAAATATATTGAGGTTCAAAGAAATAAAATATATCTTAGTGATGCCTACTCCACCTTCAATATTATTTTTCAGCGCAACTCCACAAGTTATGCCCAAATTAAACAAGGTAAAAGAAATATATACACTTATATTATTTCCTTTTTGTTATGATCAATCAAATGGATTTGAACACACCTTATCACAATGAATTTACAAGGTCATAGGGAACATCTCCTAAGATTGTTGGCGTCAACGTCTTGAATCGTAGAAATACTTGGAAGTAGCACCTCACACTGAACATATTGTTGGCATCATGACCATACACTGTATAAATTGTTGGCGGCAACACCTGCAGAAATACAATAAACAAACAACTCGAGTCGTGCTTGAAAAGCCATGTTGTGGGACTATCAAATAAAACTAAACTAAATGCACTCTAGGGCAACTAACATCGGACGATCTCTACGTGGAGCCTATATTTAATTCTTAAGTGATCTAGTGTAAATAATAAATTAACCAAAGAGTATGGGTTATAGGTTTCATCTAACTAATTGAACTAAAAGAGCGATGAATTTTCCAATGTATAAAATTAGTATGTGATTGTGTGTAAATGCAAGAAATGAATGTCTTAGGTGAATGATTCCACTAACCTTGTCCAATTTTAATGTTGAGTTCTTCCCTTAACTAAGTACAAGGACTAGCAAGAACACTTACTAATCAATACTCCTAACTTCTCAATTTAATCTAAACTTAGACTCAATTGATAAATTAGGAATATCTTGAAGTCCTTAGTCATGTTAGATTCATAAGAAATCCTTTCTACCTCCAATTAATTCCTAGAAACCTAGCAACAATTGATTTCAAGAGAATAGAGGAAAGCAATTGAATAACAAAAGAGTGCTCTAGTCCAATTACAATCCAAGAGTACAAATATAACACAAGTATCATCATCCAAACTACAATCAACCAATTCTAATCCTCATACATGCACACAAATCATGAATTCTAACAATCCAGAATTACAATTTGTATATATAGTGAGTGGAAGATGAAATTAAGAACAAAGAACTCCCCTAATAGCTCAAGGACTCTGGTTAACTTCTTCTTCATCGTCGGACAAAAGAATCGGTAGCTCATGGTTGAGGAATTAACTCCATGGAAAGTCTAAACTCCTATAGCCATTGCAGAAACAGAGATGTGCGACTGGAGATGAAAGGGAACGGTGGTTGGCGGTGGAAAGTGGAAGAAGAAAATGGAAGAGCGATTGTTAGAGATAGGAAGACGAGATGGAAACGGATGAGGCAAGAGATTAAGATAGAGAGAAGAGGTGCAATCTGGATTCAGCCCCCCAGTTGTGATCTCCATGCTGAATAGCGTGAATGGAAGAAAAAAATGAGAGATAAATCAGACCCGCAAAGCTATGCGTTTTGTCTCTATGGTACCTCTTTGTATTTTATCAATTCAAGTCCTTGAATGTTAATTATTATCTAAATCTGCCAAAAACCATGAATGGATAGTTAATTTTTCCAAATGAAATGTCATCCAGGACATTAACAAAATTATCTAATTAACATCCAAAAATGACACAATTACTCTTATGCCCTTATGCACATTAATTATGTAATTGAACACAATTAATCCAATAAATGAGCAACAAAAGACTAAGTTTGGGTACTAAAATAGATAGAAATATTGAGACTTATCAATGCTTAAGGGCACTATCTTTAGGAGATATTCCGCAACCGCTCTAGTAAATTAGGAAGCAGTACTCCCCAGGATAAAACGAACTCTTCCTACATAAAGTACAGTGACATAACTACATGAAGATAATTATGAAACTCAGAAGAAAGGAAGAGGAGAGGAGCTCAGTGTAGTAACTCTCTAGCCTAAATCCATACATTTCCTTTTATAGGCAGAAATCCATATGACCGTTGAGCAGCAATAATGACCATTAAAGACAATTTAATGACAATTAAAATGACAGTTACAAAATAAGAATTAATTGTAATAAAACCCTTTAATTGTCATTAAAATGTTAATTAAAATTCCAACGGTCAATTCAAGGACTCCTCTTATCCGTCTTTTTACTAACTCAAGCTTATATTTAATTCTATACTAGGTTTTCACAATCTTGAGTAATATGAGACTTCTTCCTTTAACACATCTACTCACAATATTTTCAATAGAATAGAATTTGTTGAGTTGCTCAATTCTTGTACTCTCTCACCATTCAAGGAAAGTATGAGGGTTCAAACGAAGTAAAAGTAACATATGTACCATGCTCGGATTGAAAGCCTTATGGATTAACAATAATATACGGGGTAGAAACATTATATATAGCAATTAGATTTAAAAAAGTCTATAAGAAAAGGCTGGACTTTTTTTGCTGATTTAATTATTTTAATTGAGATAGCAGAAGTATGAAAAGTTCATATGTCTAAGGATCAATGTTACAAGAAGAAGTCAAATTCATACTTCTGATTTCTTTTCCTAATTTCACTACCGTTCAAGACATAACTAGCTCAATCACCGAAGATCATATGTATTGTTGAAGCCTCTAGAGAACGCGTTTAGGAGCAACTAATTGGCATTAAAGTCAACGAGCACCAAAAAAGAAAAGAGGCCCCAAAAACTAAAGAAAAAGAAATCGCATAAGCAATATCCTCAACCCAGAATCTGGTCAAAAGAAAAAAGAAAAACCCCCCAGAATCGACCGCAGCTGCTATGTCCTCTCTTTACTCCACCCTCTCTAGCCGTACCCTTCCCAATTGCGCTCGAATCCCCTATTCAGTCTTCATGATGGTTGACGAATCCCCTCTCGTATTCATTATTGGGGGTTTTTCCGCCTCTGTTGTGGGATCCCCTCCAGTATTCTCGGCTGTCCCACGCTCTAAGCTTTGTCAAAAGAAAAACTAATTTGAGCAATTATTACGGCTAACCATGATGAAGATTCAGTTTGAGACTATATGTTGATATGAGAACTACCACTAATATGCGTGGCACTCTCTAATTGACTATCTGATTGAACTTGACCAAAGTAACTTAATGTAAGTTTAGTCTTTTATTAAAAAAAAAAATCATTTGATGTGTTATAAAAATCATGGAATGTGGATGTCCACAAACTCTCAACTCTTGGCCTTCCATACGCTTCAATTCATAACCTCACTATTAAGTAGCTTTTAGGAGTGTTTATTCTCATAACTCAAAGGTTACCTGTTGCACACACTTATGAGAATTTATTTTGTTATTTATTCTATGTAACTCTATGTTGATGTTGGAGGCCTATAAATCGAGGCTTTGTAATACACATTATAAGAATCTAAAAGGATCAATACATTGCTCACTCTTTCTCTCCAATTCTCTCTTCTTCTCTTATTTCAATCTCTTGCATTTTTCCTAATTTTATAACACATTATCAACACGAGTTTGCTCTGAAGACCTACGGTTTGGTTTTCTACTTCTTCTACTATCTAATTTTTTTATTCTCATACTATATTATATGTTATTATTCTCTACATTTTTTTATCTTTCTAGTTTAAATTATATGTTGTTCTATAACTATTTTTTTATGTTATTTATTTTAATCTTTCTTGTTGCTATTTTTATATTATTTTGTCATCTTGTAATTTGTTGTTTCTCTCTCTCTCTCACACACACTATATTGTTTATATCTATCTATCTATCTATCTATTTATACTTTTTATTTTATATTGTTTTATGTTTACATGTTGTTAAATTACTTTCTCGTATTTTTTTTATATTATGTTGTTTTATATTTCTTACGTTATTTTGTTTAGTTTCTTATATCTATAATTTGTTGCTTTAATATTAACTTATTTACATTATTTTTATTTTTATGGTGGTTTACTTATATTATTTACATATAAACATAATTCATATTGTTTATATGCTTTTTTCCCTTTCTCTCATCTAGTTTGTTGTGCGTGTTGTTTATATTTAATTATATATTAATTTTAATTTATTTCATTACATTTTTTTATTTTATTGAATGGCTAGTTTATTTATTTTTATTTTACCTATGAGATCATGACTAGAAATCATGTCACTTTTGATAATAGTTTTTTGGTAAAAGACCATCATGTTTCCAATAAAAAGCATGGAAAAGAAGATAATTATTCTTCAACTATAGATTTTTGGTAAAATATCATCTTGTGATTCTAATAAAAGGCATGGAAAAAAACATTTTGTGGCATGTTGATGATTAAAGTGTTACAAATGTTAAAGCCTTAAAGTCTTATAATTCAAACATCAAATGGCACAAAAAAAAAAAGCTTTTTAGCTTTGAAAAAGTATTTTATTATATATTGTTCTGAAGACAAATATTGTAGAGAATCATACCCTTGAAAAATAAGAGTCTCGAAGACTAATTAACATATTTTGCTATGATTACATATATGCTCAATGCTTAAATTGATAATGAAAGAATATTGGTGGTCCAGAAGATCAAATTGATAGTGTGCTATTGGATTGAAAGCATAAAATAAATTTATAATGATTATACTCATATCAGAATGGGAAAAATTGACAATTGAAATTCAATGGTTTCTTCCTTGCCATGATCATTGAAAAATAATGTTCTTATGGACATTATAATAATAATATAATGTTTTTATATTATTATTATTAAATTATACAAAATGGCCTGAAGCCACATAACCAAATATGGATTGATTTATTGAGAGTAAAGGGAAAAATGATTGTAAATCCAAAAAGAAAATGATGTTATAAAAATATCAAAAGAGGCAATGAGCGATAGAGAAGAATTATGCCTAAAGTTATTATAATTGCAAAAGAAATAATCATTAGCCCAGAAGGCTATATATATTATTTAATTTTGATTATTGTTTAAAATTATTATGATTAACTTGTGTGAGATAAATTATTATATGGGCTTATTATTGTGATATGAGACCTCTAGACAAAAAAAAAAGTAATTATTGGCCATTTTGAAATTTTAATTATAGTGCCAATTCATTTGCAAATTTAAACATTATGGTGTGCGGGTGTTTATAATTTCATGGCATTTTAGGTTCCATCTCATGGCTAACGTCGATATACTTTATAATTCCTAAATTTAAGGGTTTCAATTATTTATTTGTATAACCTCATTTTAAGTTGTTTATTTATTTTTCTTATGTATAATTGTACTATTTATTTGTAAATTTAAGTATATGATGTATGTAACTATTATTTATATATCAATAGGTTTACTATGACAACCCCACATTTACTTTCTTCATGGGATTCACATTTCTTCGGTGCTTCAGATATTCTTATCAAATATTTAATTCATGTATGCCAGCATTAAGGTATTTTCTTTCATTATTAGCCATGTCTTCTAATTCTCCGAGCAATATTATTATGTTGCTTCACATATATGTACAGTTTTTCTTAGTTCCTAAATGGGTCATTATTATTGAATGACATTTAAATACTTTTCAATTGCTATTTTATTTTGGTATTGGTAATTCATTGTCTTTTCTCTCAATTCTTAATTGTTATTTCTTCTACACCCCAACAGCTTCCTATAATATGTGTAAGTTACATATATTAATCATGACATAGTACATGATATGATATATATTGGAATAAAATTAGTTTTATGTGACATTTGTGAAAGAAAAAATATATATTCATGTAAGAATTTATGTGAAAGAATGATAATTTATTTAATTCCATGAGAAAATTCATCATGAATGGGTTATGTTGATTTTGATTTGCTAGACAAAATTATTTTTGTTATGTGCATTAACTATATATAATGTGAGTCAAATTTATGAATGATCAAATAGTAGGGAAAATTTGAAAGAAGATTATGAATATTATAATTATTCATTGTTTTGTATTATAATGCATTTGTCTTTACATTCCTCTCAAATTAATTTTAGTCACTAAACATTACAGATCATTATCATAAGATCTTTATGTATTTTGATCTCTTCGTATTTCTTTATGTGGTGGAATGTTCCAAACATTTCACAGTTTGAATATGTATCAAAAGAGGCTAATTGAAGTATATTGTTATTAGTGAGAAATGACATATATAATTGCAATAATATTTGTTAGTTCTTGAAGAACATAACATCACAAAATTGATATAGTTCCTAAAGAACTAAGAAATTATATAATAAATACAATAATATTTGTTAGTTTTTGAAGAACTTAATGTCACAAAATTTATGTAGTTCCTAAAGAACTAATATAGTGATTACGCTATTTTATTAACTTAAAATTTAATTAAAACTAGATTAAAACTAACCTAGGTCATTCTCCCACTTGAGGCTATCTATCACTCTTTTTATAGGTTTTATATCTCTTTTTAGTTCAATTAAATTAAACTAATTAATTAATCAAATTAAGCCCTAATTCAAATTGCAATGATTCATTTAAGTAGTTACTTAAAATTAGGGAGAGGTAACATGAATCCAAGAATTTAATCTATAACCACTTTCAATTTTCTCACACAATGATCTTAACAGTAACTGGCTTCCCATGTAATATCATTTAGTTTATCATTGCAATAAGGTATTCCAGCATATTCAAAGAAGGAATGGACCAAAAGCAAGTAAGAAGACTTAATTTACCAATTAAGCCATATATTGTTCATCCCTGCATTTAGCAACTTAGACCTAAGTGCATCCAAACAAAAACAACATGAAATCTGAGCTATCACCCAAGAACAATGGAAATACATGCATTAAAGGGCCTGGGAATCGTTTTCCAATGAAACGTCACCGGAATCTATGGAGAATTACATAATGGAAGATAAAAACAGAATCTACTAGTTCTAAATCATCACAAAGCTCAAACCCAAGCTACATTACATGGAAAACTGAAGAAATCAGCTACAGACCATCAAGGAAATCAGAGGAATTACAGAAATGGAGGTCGCTAGAGCCATCACTAGAATATGGGTTTGATCTCTCTCCTCCAGCGATCTTTGTGCATGAAACCACTCTCAACAGCTCCCTCTCACTCTCTTCAACAGATCTCAAATGCAGCAATGGAACAAGTCACTTCAAAATGCCTAGGATTTGGGATTAAATAAGTCATGTTGCATTTTCCGTTGCAGGTTGACTCCTAATTATAAAACCAAGTTAACTTTTTTTTAGAATCCAAAGAAAGCTAATTATATTACTTTAAAACATTAAATATAATAAAACACAACATATGATATGATTAAGTAACGCATTTAACTTTATTAGGACTCTCTAAATAAAGTTAACTAGGTCTTGTAATTAGAACAAGAGGGAGTATAATTAACATATAATTATTTAAAAACATCAACTGTGTTTTATATTTAAGACTGAATAGTAGTTCCTGCTGAAAAAATATTTGAGGTTGATCAGTACATCAAAAATTAGTTTAGAATTATGGGTACTATTAGAAAATGAGTAAACAACCACATTTCCTCTTTTCATTCACTTTGGGGCAATTTTACCCTCCAAGACCATTGTCGTTAGTTGAAATCCGGGTCCATCGCTGGTTGAGACAACCCGACTCCATCTGCCATCAACTAGCCATTGAAGATCTATGGCTCTCATTTAATTCTCCGTTAACTATGAAGGGTAGAGATTGTGCAACGTGGCATCCCTCTTCTGTTCTCTAGAGTCATCTCGATGGAGGGTTGAGATTATTTTGCCTTGAAGGGTTTAGATGTCTCCATGTGGCAAGTCACATAAGTAATTCTAGGGTGCTGAGTGCTCCTCTGATCCATTGGCGACGGACGTGACACGTTTTCTAATCTGCTTCATTTTGGGAGAGTGAAGGGGGAGGAGGTATTTATAGTTGAAGAGGAGGGGTCAAACTTCAATTTTTATTGGATCTTTAGGTATAATTTTCCTGAAAACTTTTTACCTATTTTGACAAGTGTCCCCTTCTACACTCTTCTCTTATTTTCACATGCAAAAATCCGCCTTCCTCCCCAAGCATAGCTGGCCACATCCAAGTGGGCCTAGAGGGTCCACCTAGCCCAATTTCATTTGAACATTTTGTGGTTGTCCGAAAATTTTGAAAGACTCACCAAAAGTTTCAAAAAATACCAGGAGACTACCATGAAAATTTATGTATTTTGAACATCTATAACTCCCAGAATAAATTTTTCCATAAAAACCCTTTTTACCTACGATTTACTGATTTTCAAGGGCTTTTGCTCACGTAAACAGTTTTCTTTTTGCATTTTTATTACATCATAAATTCCCTAAAATAATATAGTAATTTTCCCATATCCCAGTCCAAAACATTGAGGTCCCTATATATTTGATAATATTAGTTTTTGGCCAATAACCTGATCCGGCCAAAAAATTATAAAAATATTGAAAAGTTTATAATAAATTCCTCAGACTTCAAAATATCATTCTGATCAGGTCATACTATTTTGGATGTCCTCTACTATTTTCTGGGATTTTATAGGATTTTTTCGGGCTTCCAAACCTGACCATATTCTGACATGAAACTTTGCAGAATTTTTCCTCCTTGCATAGAAGTCCTTCCCCGGATTTCACTTCAATTGGTTTGAAATATTTCAACCCTCTACAAACTAAGGCCCTCTACTCATTTAGAATACCTCGTCTAGGCTACAAAAAATATCAAGGTACGATACTCGGTTTACCCAAAAACACTATTTTGGCCTAAAATACCCTTTTTTGACCTACAAAAATTTCAGGATGTTACAAAATGCAAATTACTTACCTAAGTGAAAATTATTAAATCTCGTATTCCAGCTGAAAATGCTCTAATCAAGACAAAGGAAAGTGAGACATGCATAAAGCATGAGAGAGTAATTGGTTTCAAAAGAAAAGATAAAGGAGAAAATAATTAAGATGATCATATTAAGGAGGCAAGTGCTTCAGAAGAGACCAAAACATAATTGGTTGCAAAATTTCAAAAGAGGTGTAGGTACCTAAAAGCAATAAAGAGATCTCAATGAATTATGTCATAGGAAAAATAAAGTTGTCGACAACAATTTTGATAATGATATCATGTGATTAAATGAGGATCTTATTCATAGATAAGTTATAAAAGTAGATACAAAGGTGATTGGGGAAAAGAAAAAAGGAAAAGGGAAAAGATGCAATGAACAATGTTTTGACAATATGTGAGAAACATGGACCTGCAATCCAACATTTGGAATATAAAGTTATTTGTCATGTATGAATTTTCATGTGAAAACAAAGATTTTTATGTGAAATATGATGAGATATACCAGTGGTAAATACAATAATTATTGCACATATTATTAGTTTGGGAGTATATGCAAATAAAATATTACATCTATTAGATA
>JBAGKO010000016.1:8911064-8927459 GCA_037177275.1 Acacia concinna
TGGTGTGATTGTTGGATTGAGATACTTTTAAATTATGCTAACAGATTGCAGATGCATTTCCTCATCTATTTAACTTATGTCATCCTAAACAGGGCTGTGGTGCCCCTTATTCACGGTTTTGAAGATGCTGGTGACTTTACTGTATCAGAAAGACTGAAGACTAGTTTACATGTTAACTTGGTCTTCTATCTAATAATTGGTGCTGTTGGTCTTGTTGGACTCATTTTTCTGATTATGATGCACAAGACATGGTTTGTATTCATACCTTGAACCTTGTTTTGTCTTGGTGCATATTTTATTTTAGTTGCATGATACTAGCTCTAAGTTTTTTTTTTTTTTTTATACTAGCTCTAAGTTATTGCTGCCTGGAATTTTTCATTTGTTTTTGGGTAAAGCTTTTGATCTTCACTTGAAGAGTATCATGACTTCCTCATAGAGGCGGACGTTGTTACAAATTTCTTCTTGATTATTTACAATAACATGTTTAGTTTATACTATTTAAGTTTCTGCAGCATGCTTCATTATGATTGGTATAGGATGGCATTTGAGCTTGTGCATACACAAAATTTCCTTTTCCTCATTTTTGTGCTTGTGGATGATGGCGTTTGCATTCATCACTTTTTAGTAGGCCTACACTGTAACACAGAACTCATCTGGTAGTGCTGTGCATGCGTTATACCCTTTTCATTGGTGTGTGTGAGCTTTTCATATTGGCTTCAAATGAAGCATCTCTCTCTCTAAATAAATTTCTTGATATTTTTATATACAGGAGGGGTGATCTTTTAGGATTGGCCATGGCTTGCTCTAATACTTTTGGACTTGTTACTGGTGCATTTCTTCTTGGCTATGCTTTAAGTGAAATTCCTAAAAGCATATGGAGAAATGCTGACTGGACCACTCGCCAGAAAGTTCTTTCTCATAAAATTGCAAAAATGGCTGTCAAACTTGATGATGCTCACCAAGAACTTTCAAATGCTATTGCTGTAAGTAATTTACTAAAGTCGTCAGTTAATTTTCTTTTATAATTTTTTCCCTTTTGCTTTTACATTCTGCAAGCGGAAGCTCTCAAATTTTGTTCGACTTATAGTTCCTCTCAAATTTATTACTTGCATTTCGAACTAGTTATATGCTGAATTATTAATTGTCTAGGCATCATTCTTCATAGGTAATGGCATATTAATTATATATGGTTAGTAACGTTGAGTCTTAAAGGGAAATTTGTGCCAGCGAATTTTAAATTTCTAGTAGGGTGACACAATTATATATGATCATTTCATCTCTAAGAATGTGTTACTTCCAGAGATGTTTGGCAGTCGTAATGTACTATTTGGAACCATTATGCGCCTCTTGGTATAGTGCTAGGCATGGAAAGGGAAGGAATGAAAAAGAAAGAACATGAGTCTCGTGTCCTTGGATAGAATGAGTAATAAAAGAGAATAAATATTGCATATCTTTTTTTTTTTTTGGTGCACTGGAAATTATTCCCTTTTTATGCCAAACAGTCCACTAGTTATTAGCATATTGTTAAAGTACACTCTGCTAATCTGGATTTGATCTTTTTTACTTTTTATGGAAGATTGAAAGAGTGTTACTTTTTTGTTCATGTTGCTTTGTAGATTCTTGTTATACTGTTTTTCAAAGTTCCCAAAGAAAAATAACTCAGAGAACCTAATAATGGTTTGATATTTATAGGTTGCTCAAGCTACATCCAATCAGATGTCCCAACGTGATCCTTTGAGACCTTATATGGATGTTATTGATAATTTCTTGACTCAAATGGTAAAGAGCTTGATTTTGTTTATAGAACCCACATTTTCTTTGTCATGATTTAGACATAAATTTCAAATTTTCAGTTTAGGGAAGATCCATCCTTCAAACCACAAGGTGGCAGATTGGCAGAAAACGATCTGTATTATGATACTGATGAAAAGTCAATGGCAACCCTAAGGCGTCATATTAGGTTAGCTCGAGAGGGGTACGACAGGTATAATGGGTAAGCAAATAATCAGTTAGTCTTTTAATGGTTGTTTATATTCTCTGAAAAATCTATTTGTCATTATCTTAAATTCTTTACAGCATTTTCATGGTTATATTCTTCGTATCTGGATTAATTTTAATGAAGCAATTTTTATTTTCTTTCTTCTTCATGTTAAAATAGCAGGTTTTTATCAAACTGATGAAAGAATGTTAAACATCTTTTTTTGTATTTGTTTACATTGCATATGCCCATAATTTTATTTATTCAGTTTTTTTGTTCCTTTTCAAAGATCATTTTTATCTTCTATATGAACCAATGAATATTACTACTCGGGTAATAATGTTACTCTGCCTCATTAATTTCTCGTATAAAACTGACTTGAATAGAGAAGGATATCAGCTTCACTTATTAGCTTCTGGTAAGAGTAACATCTGTTTCTAAAATGTTATAAAACGAGGCAATAGATTTATTCTTGTCTCTTACAGAATGACGATTGAAGAGATAAATTGTTGAAAGAAATTTTGTCATGCAACTAGAATATTTCAATGCTTACACCATCCATTGAACCAATGATAAATCATAAAACGAAGTTCTTTTCATTGGTGGTGTCCCAATCCAGTGCTATCTTCTAGTGATTGTATGAATGTTTGGTTATTAGATAAATTTTTTTATGTCTTTTCTTACAATGATGACTGCTTAGAATTTTTTTTTTTTCCATAACTAAAGTTTAATTGTAGTGAGTATATAGCTTACATACGGGAAGCTCTTGAACTGGAGGATACAATGAAGAATTATGAACGCCACAGCTTAACTGGATGGTATGCTTCAAGTGATGTTTTTGTTATCCTTTCCTTTTTGGTTCGGTTTTTGGGGACCAACATCGATATCATGTATTACAGGTTATTCCGGCTCACCTCGATATTTTGTTCTCTACTTTCAGGAAATATATTTCAAGCATTAGACCTGCCCGGACCGGCAAGCTGGGGTCCTTCTTTGATTCTTTAGGTAATAGACAGATTACTGATCCCTTTGTTCTGCTGCATCAGGAATAATATTTCAAGTTACTGTTTTAGACTTTAGGTGTTTCTTCACCTGTATCAAGTAATTTTCCTAAAGGTACCACACACATCCACATTTTACCCATTCTGCATTATGAGATATTGACACTCACAATTTGATTCATGTTGACAGCTGGAAGTGGGATTAGTTAGTTAGTAAATAGTAAATAACAGAAATGACTAGATGGTTTTGAGTAACTTCTGACAAAATAAGAGCTGACTTTTACTTGGAGGTTTTTGTTGAATCCTTTATTTCTGTATCATTGCCAATTCTTCTCTTGTAAAATTTCTCCACTCTGATACATCGAGAGTTCAGTCAGTCAGTTACTCTGACTACCTGAAATCATGTAACCACTTGCATATTTACTAATCCCATTCGCCCCCACCAAACTAGCATGTATCATAATTCTCCATGTTCTTCCTTTTTGTTGGTTCTTGTGGAAATGACTTCTAAATAGTAATTATGTATTATATTTTTCTCTTTGGTCTTGTAATCAAATACCTACAGACTTATGCATTTATTGGGTTTAAAAATGTTCTTCATTACCATCTAAATAATGTATTACTTCATCATGCAAGGTTTATCCCAGGCCTCCTTTGTTCAATGAGTAATCAAATATGAAATTATTTAGTCTAGAAGCATTTTGGGTTGGGGAATTTAATTGCACTTCTTTGCAGAATTTTTCTGGCGATGCATTTTAAGAAAGCATGTTGAGAAAGGGTTGGCTACTTCACTTGGTATTCTGTCTGTTGCGATTCTTTTAGCTGAGGCAACTCTTCTGCCTGGTGTTGATCTGTCCCTTTTCTCATTTCTTATAAAATCCATGGGAACACATGAGGCGTTTGTGCAGGTGAGCCTAACTTTCTTAGACCCATGGTTTTCTTGGCAAGAGTGAAAATAGCCTGGTGGAAAATTGTTATCCTTTCTGCATAATGTAAATTGTCAATATTCCATTTTCCTGCTTCCCATTTCCGCTCCTACCTAGCACAACTATGCTGTTTTACACGTGAACATGTTCAAGACGCTTTAATTTAGATATATTTAAGTGCGAGTGTATTGAATATTTGGTATCACTAGAATTATATGCATTTTATGTGTGTATCGATGAAGTGCTTATGTAACATTTCTTCTAGTATTGGTGGCTGGTTCTCCCATGTTTCCTCAGCACATGAAATTTCATCCTAATTAACTTAATCAAATTGCTCGTCAAATTTTACATAAAGCATATTTTGATGGATAAAATTATTAGCCTTGACTATAATTAGAACAAATGCTAGTTGCTCTTTGAATTTCGCTTCAATGTTGCCCTCACCATACAGCATCCATGGATTAAAGGATAAATGGTGCATGTACTAACATATGTTCTATTTTTTGCTAGGCATTTTCGTTTGTTCCTCTCATGTATATGTGCATCTGCACATACTACTCCTTATTCAGAATTGGAAGGTTGATGTTCTACTCCTTGACACCCAAACAGACCAACTCAGTTAGCTTGCTTATGATATGCTCGTAAGTTTTTCTTTCTGCATTTTGAATCACTAATGCTATCTTGAGAATAAAATGTATGTTTTATCTTTGCTTGCTTGCAGGATGGTAGCTCGGTATGCTCCCCCTGTTTCATATAACTTCCTCAATCTTATTTCCCTTGGTTCTGATAAAACCACTGTATTTGAACAGGTATTTTTTTGGGTTCACATCTGTAGTGGTTATTTGTCTCTCATAAATCCTAATTCATTGAAGTGGCCATAATTCCATAGAATTCTGTGTGTGTGTGTTTTTAATTTTATTTTGTTTTTTAAATGTTTTTCTTGCTTATCTTGGTTGACTATATAATCAGCTCACTTCTTCAATAACCCTAAATTGCCATTTGCTCAGCATGATGTGAGAAAACACAAAATGCATTAACCAACTCTAGTTCTCTGTTTTCTTTATTCATTTCTTTTTTATTTTATTGTCCTTGGCAGAAGACAGTCTATTATTTTCTAGCCATTTTAAGGTTTTATTGTCTTGTTTCTATTTGTTGTCTCTAATTTGTATTCATGCCTGGTTATCTGACTGAGAGCACGACATTTCAATATGAGATGTTTTGCATCAGAATGTTGTTTGACCTTTTTATTGTCTTAAAATTAGTTATGTTTAAGTGTTTGCACCATGGGACATATGATTGCAGCAAATGGGGAACATCAACAAAGCTGTGCCTTTCTTTGGTGACAAATTTAACAAAATTTATCCGCTCATAATGGTTATATACACCCTTTTGGTTGCAAGCAACTTCTTCAATCGAGTATTTGATTTTCTGGGGAGCTGGAAGAGATATATTTTTGAAACGGAAGCCGAAGATATGGATGGTTTTAATCCAACAGGATTAGTTATCTTGAAGAAAGGTATTCTAGCCAACACCTTTCAAGCTTGGCTAACTTGGGTTTGTGTTATTATTATATCGGAGTTTCATCATACATTTCAGATATTGATTTGTGCTTGATTATTAAACTCCATTATTTTCAGAGAGGTTTTTGCTTGAACATGGGTCCAAAGTTGGCGAGCAAGTTGTCCCATTGACAGAGAACCTCAACTGTATACATATTGAATCTGGCAACAGTCTCATGGTATGTGGAGCTTTCAAATTTTTAATCCGCTTTGTACCATGTCTAGTATATAGATCTTAATTTACTCATAACTGTGCGTTGTTCAGGAGAGCAATGGTGTGGAAATGAGGATAAATTCCAATTTACTTGAAAAAATGAATGGAACTCCATCAAGAACTAGGAAGAATGAGACCAGAAAATATAGTTTGAGCAAGGAAGCGATCAGCAACAAGTATGCTGCTGTAAGAGAGAAGAATGGACAAACATCCAGATTAAGACCAGAAGACAACAATATAGCCTCCACTAAGACTCCGTTACTTGATCGAGGCGATACTGATTCTGACAATACATCTGGGGTGTTATCTTCAGGTTTGGCTTCAACATGGCAAACTGTGAAATCTGGCATACAGAGTTTCAAGGCTAACATTACAGATACAGGAAGGTAACATCTCTACCGTTTCCTCAAATGAGACTCCCTGATGATATAAGACGAAATCTACCTTATCATGGCTGATTTACATTAGTGATGATTGATCTGGAGACCATTATTACAGTAATGAGAATGTCTGATGTGTAGTGCCTAGCAAATCTTCAATTAGCTTGTTTCTAGAACCAAATGCAGCCTAAAGATGACAACATGGTCCTCCATAAATCAGATAGTACAAAATACGAATTATGCATTGGAAAAAGATTTCTAGATCGCAACAGCGCACTGATGTTTTTCTGCCACGAATCCTTATTTCCATTCCATTGATGGTGCTTCTAGTTCTAGCTTAACCTCCTGTACAGCGTACCTGTACTTTTGTGCCCCATTTGGCAAGTCTCTTCCCATGAAAATGTGGTAGATTATATTTTGGGAATTTCATGTAATTGTGAAAAAGGAAGAGATACATCAGCGGGAACTTATTTTCTTTTAGCACTTAAGTGAAAGCATGTATGAATATGTTCTATGAAGTTGTAATTTCCTATAGATGGTGATGCAGGAGCCATCTCTTTAGAAAAGAAGGATTTGAATTTTAAGGAAGAACTAGTGTTAACTCCCATGTGTTAATTAATTACTAATCATAATCAACTGCAAGTCATAAGAAAATGTTTGAGTAAAAGGGGGGAAATCGTAAGGAGAAAATTTAAATATGATTAAATGATAAATATATAATTAAATGGTCCGTTTTGAGGCTCATGAAGTTGTGGGGTGGGTCACACCATTGATTAGTTGAGTTCTATAGTGATAATAGTATGATGAATTGGAATAGTGAAACAACCCACAGTCATCATAGCAATGCATTAATAAAGTGTTTTTTGTGGTTGGCAATGCTTTTAGGTGACCTAGAGTATCTCCACCTGGACGATGAGGAACTAATCTCTTAGGATACTATCAAATGCTAGATGTGGAGACCCCTCCCAACCATATTTTTTCCATACATACCGCTGGAAGGATTGAACCTGGGACAAGATGTTTAAGAGACATAAGTCCATTCTCCTTGTTTCAACACGCATTGGTTGTGGTTGGCAAAGTTGAAGCTCCAGGTGTTGACTGAATGAAGAATAGTCTATACATATACAACTCTTCTGGGCCTAAACTCTAATAACGGCCCAACACCCCAAACAACTAGACCATAATCGACAGTTTTAAGCCATCACAAATCTCTAGAACTATATCTAACCTAGTTATTTGAGATTGATTACCTCTCTATCTTTAGGTTCTCTATTTCCTTCCCAGTACATAAACATTACTCATAGATTGAAACTGATGGTGGCCAATAATAAAATCAACAAGTCTCAACTTGTAAACATTACTCATAGATTGCTTGTCACACACGTTTGAACATGCCCTTGTAAGCACAATTCTGGTTACTCTCAACTAAGTAATGTTGCATTTATTTCTTTGGTCAACAAGTAGTGTTGCATTACTTATATTTATATTTTATAATTTTTTGCCCATCTCACTCAATGCCGTATAACTCACTCAGAAAAGGAAACGTTAACATCAAATTCATCACTAAAGAGATCGTACGTATTGAATGGGGAACACACCCAAATACAAGAAGTCATTGCGCTCATATTCATAACTTAAATAAAAAGTTAAATTCTTTTTTTTTTTTTAACAAGACTGCCTGATAATCTGGCGCCAATTGGCAACTGACTAATTCGGACTTGAGGGGTAAGAGTGCCGCCCACATAAGCGGGGTTATCCCCTCTCCCAACGAGAGCGCTTCTCAGGATTCAAACACACGTTCTCATCTTTATAGGGCTCAAACCCACCTATTAGTTAAGTCAATTACTCATTGGTATAAAAAGTTTAATTCTTTGAAGATTTGAAAATATTATATCACTTGTAGTAACTAGATTTGGACCCTAACATTAAAGAATGAATCTTTTCTTCTTCTTCTTCTTCTACCAGTAAGAATAAATCTCACTGTTAAGGAATTATGTGGGGTTCATACTTTGCACACGTTTTTGAAGAATAAGATAAATAGTGTAATTTGTTATAAATTTTATTTTTTAATTTGATTAGAAAAAATTCTAAATTGGGGGGAAAAAATAAGAGATGAGGATGTACTGTAGTAGGCGGGTCTTGTTTTAATTTAATAGACGTTTGGACTCTCTTCAAAGCTCAGAAGGACAGTGTACGTTGAGTGTAGTTGAATTTGAGAGTGAAAGAATTGGGTGCTTTCAAAAGCCAACAAAGTCATCATTTACTTTCTTTTCTTGCCTTTCGCTTTCATCTTCTTATTGTAATGCTTGGATGTGACACTACTCTCTTCATCTTTTCTTTCTTTCCCACCATCCTTCCCTCCTTCTCTTTTGCTTCTCTAGTTTATATTCCCCCCTCTTATCAAATATAAGCCTCATTTTCCTCCATCTATAAACCAGATAACTAATTTGCATATAGTGAAAAATTAGTTTGGTTGGTTATCTGTAATAAACGTTGTTGAGTTTTTCTAAAATACCATATTTAATTATATCCATTGAAATTGTCTTTTGATGGAAACACCCTTAATATCTACAATCACTAAAGATATTGTTGGAAAAAAACAGGGTTAATACAATGTTTAGTCTTTATTGTTTTTCCTCATTTTGCTTTTTTTTTTGTTGGGTGTAGGTAATTGGAGACAATCATATTTGAAGTACTATTTGACATTAACGGAGAAAAAATTATAGAGAAAAAAATTAGGAGAGAAAACTTTTAAAAATAGTAAAGGTTTTTACTATTTATGAAAATTTTTAAACATAATATTCATTTTCTCTCCACTTTTCCCACATCCAAACAAACTTTAAATGTGGGCACATATTTCAATAAGGATTCAAAACTTAATTTGCTATATTATAAGGAGCTAACCCCTTCTGATAGGTCTAACTTTTATTGGTTTTTCATTTTGGTTTTGATCCTAATAGTTTAAAATCACATGTTTTGGTTTATCAAGTTTTTTTTCCATCTAAAACATTAACCCCTATTTTTTAATAAAAACTTATCCTATTATGTACCTTGAGGACTAAAATCTATGGTTTAAAACTTTATGACCAAAATCAAAATAAGAGCAGGGGTCAACATGTATTAACCCCAACAAATTATATATTTGAAAGGCAAAGTTATTTGGGAAAATCCTAAAAAAAGACAATGGAAATAGGAAAACCCCAATTTAGAACAACGAAATTGGGAAATCTCAAATAAGTCTTTTTGTATTTTTTTTACTTAATTATGAAAATGCCACTGAATTTTTAACAATACGAGTATCATAATTCACAACATGAATATTTAAATCAATAACACCGAAGTATTTAGGTACTACGTATTTACGCTGTGAGTTATTTATACTAATGTTGTTAATTGAGATACTCTTATTGTGAATGACTATACTCGTGTTGTTAAAAATTCAATGGCATTTTCGTAATTACGCAAACAAAAAGTAAAAAAGATTAATTTGGGATTTCCCGATTTCGGTACTCTAAATTGGAATTTTCCTATTTCTCTTGTTTTTTTTTTTTTAGATTTTCCCAAGTTAATTGAAGTCTTTTTCAAAAATGCTCCTAAAAATACTTCAAATGATTGAATCCCAACTTTAACACACCATTAATCTATTGTTTTTCCATTAAGTCATGGTTGGACACTATTGTGGACATATCTTAATCCTGATCATATGCTTTAGTTGAGCATAATTGTTCATTAATATATGTGTTCATCAATATAAGAAGTATTCATCAGGGAAAACAAATCCACATCTCATTATGTTTACCTCAGTTTTAAATTTTTTTTAAATTGGAACTTATAATTTGATATTTTACCGGCAATCATCCTTAAACATATAAAAAGCATTAATTTAATTTATTTAATTTTTAGATTTCATTTCTATAAATAAAAATTTATTAACTTCATAAATTAAAATTATCAAATCAAACAATAAAATACTAATTCAAGCAAATTGTTGTTGTTGTTGTTGTTGTTTTTTTGTTTTTTGCCATCCTAATTTAAACAATTAAGGTAAACTGTAAGAACCTGGAATAATTTTTCCTGTAAGAGCTATGGGGATGGGGCATGGGGGTCACGCGCTCTATGGGCGAGTGGATGGCATCTCACATGACTTGAGTGGGCAAGTTAGCCGTTACTTTCAATGGGCCTTTCTTGTCCCAATTTCTATGTGGTTGGGCCCCCACCTACTTTACACGCCTTACTATGGGTCCCACTCTAAGGGTATCTTTTATGACTCTGGGCCTGGCCCACTCCCCTCACTCCCACGTCATCCATGCACTGCCAGTACTCTTGCCTTAAAATCACTTTCACTTCATTTCCCGGGTCCCACATATGCAAAAGAGTAAATTACACTCTAACTGTTCTTCTACTTTTGAATTATGCTTTTTAAAATTTTTTTTTTATATTCCAATTTTAATACCCATTAGAAAAGATTGGAAAAAATGGGTAATGATTTTATAAATAGGGTTAAGCTGTTTAAATAGTCATCAAATTTTTTTAAAAGTGTAAAAATAATCGTAAACCATTTTTTGATGTAAAAGTAATCATAAACTTTAGAAAATGGTGTAAAACCGTTAAAGTATTGTTCAAAATATTTAACTATAACATTTTGATATGTTTATCTCCCTAAATGAGGAATTCATAATGAGTAAAAGGTTAGAATCAGTAGAGAAGGAAGTTCAGAGAGAGCAGCAAAAATTTGCTCAAATCTTTATCATTAGTATAAAGTAATTTTTAGAGAAAAATTCATTTTGAGAGTTCTAAGTAATAAAAAATTCTGAAATTCTTATGAGAACCTCCAAAAATGTTTAGAATTTTTCTCTACTAATACTTGCCCTTTGCTCATCTTGAATTTTTTATATAGGCAGTTAAAAATATCATAATGTTATAGTTAATGGTTTTACACTATTTTCTAAAATTCATGATTATTTTTGCACTAAAAAATAGTTTACAATTACTTTTACACTTTTGAAAAAAATTTATTGTGATTTAAGCACCTTAACCCTTATAAATAATATGATTGATTAAAGATATTACATTGATGGTATTGATATTTTGTATGGTATTAATTTAAATAGGTTTTGGATCTATTCATCCTTGAGACTTTTTGATAATTAAGGCTTTTCATTGGGACTTTATAGTAATTCCTTCTATTTTTTTACACATAAAATGGTTTGAACTATAAATCTTTACCCTCGTCCTTCCTCACTCTTTAGCAAGTGATTAATATAATGCTTTTTGTTAGGTACATATACCCTTTAATTGAAGGTAAATCTTGTTTGAGGTGTTGTCATACAATATATGAGGTATCTCTTTTTAGTAGGAATTCAAACCTTAATTTATCAATCAGCTCTTTCAACTAAACTCAACTTTCATTGATAAATAATAATTTTTTGAATTAGAGGTACAAACATTAATTATCTAATGTTATAAGCAAGATTGTACACGTGATCACTCACTTACTGGAGCATCTAAGTCACTATGCAACACGGTTATTATCTTAATATAATAATTTTAGTTCTAACATGAAAATAATTGCAACTGAATTGTAACTAAATGATAGTGTACGATTACAATTTTATTTTCAATTTGTAGATATTTATCCATTAAATTATTTTAAGATTTAAAAGTAATGCCTATGGAATGAAAAATTATTTTGATTCACAAAAACTAATAGCAAACAGAAGCTCTTGTGGTAAAATATATCTTGAGAAACAAACAAGATAATACATTTACATGTGATCCAGTTAAATTTCAAAACAAATTATCTCTTTCTTAAAACAAAATATAAAATTGAAAAGGATAATTAGAAAGGGAATTAATTGTACGCCCACAAATCACAACATACATAGAGACTTTGGGAGCACTTTTGTCAAAATGTTGTTGTGTGTCCTTATCCTGACAATAAATAAATTAAGTAAATAGACATGGAAACCGGGGCCTCACATGATAAATATATTGTAGATATTCCACAGACAATAAATTAATCATGTTGGGGGCCACTTAATGCATGAATAAATTTACCAAGACTGATAAAATTATTTCTATATTGGGGATGACAATAAAATAAGAGATTTTATGCTTTGTGGGCAGATTTTATTGGCATTTTTTTTTTTTGTGAAAATAGGAAGTGATGTGTGGTTGTTGACATCATATGCAGAATCCATAGTAAGACAAGGAGGTTGAACAAACAAAATAAAGAGAACACAATTCTAAGACTTGAAACTTGCCGACATTGTAGCAATGAGGCACATGTTAATTTGGTTTAGAGGAAGAAGGACAGTGAACTAAGCAAAAAGCAAAATATAATTAAAGATAAAAAAAACTGGCAATGGAAGACATGAATTCGTGTAATGTCGGTTCTTTAATTATGTTTGGTGTATGAACATTTAAAATGACATTTTCATGAGACTCAACAGCTAAGCATTTGTGTCGTTGATACCCTGAATTTTTGTTACTTATTATTTGCCAAATGTTTGACACTACTGCATCTTAATTTATATTTAACTCCTCATACGAAACGGTTTTCCTGAAACCATTAAATATAAATAGGTGGAATTATCATTGTATAAAGAATCGGACCGGAAAATCGGCCTGCTGAACCCCTGTCCAGTCCAATTGGCTTGAGAACCGGGTGGCAGAGTCAACTCGACTGAGTCTTAAAAAAAAAAATAGTCAAAACGACGTCATGTGATATATATATATATATATATTTTAAAAAAGTGATGATCCAGATCTTATCTTGGGTATTTAAGATCAACGGCCAGGATCTTCTCCGCCGTTGACTTTAGTTGTTAAAGATTTATAATTTGCATTTTGACCCCATAAATATCACAGCAAAGGACCCCGCGCCATCTCTTCTTTATACTTCTAGTTTCCGCATTACTTTCTTTGCAATTAAATCCCTTTTCTCTTTACAAAAATGCATCTGGCTAGTTTTCTTCTTTGCAATTCAATCCTCTGGCTACAACCCCTGCAATTAAGTATCTCTCCCTTTTTCAAAGGCTTAACTAACTCTACATAGCATGTTACACTTACACTACTTAAGCCTAATAATTCATAAAAAATAGTGATTTATCAGCATGTCGCTTGGGTATTTAGTAATAACATCTAAATTATAATATTTTAATATGGCCGTTTCAAACCCCGATCCGACCCGGTTGAACCCTTTGAACCCTGAACCCATACCGTGACCGATTCTTTAACCGGTCCGGTTTCTTGTACCTTGGGAATTATGAAAAATAAATATATACTGGTTCTTTAACGCCTCATACATTTGACTTGACAATTGTATCTAAAACAGTGTTATATATAGGCTACTGACATATGATGGTTATTGTTTTTAAAGAGGCTAAAAGTGTCCTTAACACTTTAAACTATTTTTTTGAAGTATAATTAACACCCTAAAATATTTAAGGATGCAATCAGCACCCTGAACTATATTTTGAAGTGCAATTAGCATCCTAAAGTATTTAGGGGTGTAATTAGCACCTTGATGTATTTAAATTGGTGCAATTAGCACCCTTAACTAATTGACACATAAACTGTCATTTTCTCTATTGTCATGTAAGCATTAAAAATGCCACATAAGTATTTAAAATGCCAGCTAATTTATAATTAAGATGTCCTCTAAATTAAAAAGAAAAACAAAAGTTCCCCTAAAAAAGTTTTTTCCTTTCAACACTTCATTTTTCATAGAAGCTTGTTGCGTTTGCAGAGTTCATTAAAATTCAAGACAATGAAATTTTTTTCTTTTAAAAAAAATTCAGGTGTCATTTTAATTATAAATTAGCTGGCATATTAAATATTTGTATGGCATTTTTAATGTTAACGTGGCTACAGAGAAAAATTAGTTTATGTTTCTGTTAGTGAAGGGTGCTAATTGCACCCATTTAAATACATCAGGTGCTAATTGCACCCCTACATATTTTAGGATGCTAATCACACCTGAGAAAATAGTTCAAGGTGTTAATCACATCTCATAAAATAGTTCAGGGTGCTAATTGTACCCCTAAATACTTGAAAAATTTGCGTTTAGGTCCTAACCAACAGAGAATACGATCAAATGGTCCCGTAAAGTCTTGTAATTGTAATAAAGTCCTATGGGACTCTTTTGCAATTAATTCTTTAATAAAAAACATTTTCTCTCTCTCTCACTCTGACTGACGCGTCTGACACGTCTATCTTTGCCACTCTCTCTTTGAAATTAGAGTTGTCAATGGTATAACATTGAGTTGTCAATAGAAGAACATTGAATTGTCAATGGTGCACATTGAGTTGTCCATAGCGCAAATTGACAACTATATCTCAATGGTCGGGACCTAAATGCAAATTTTTCTAAATACTTTAGGATGCTAATCGCACATCAGAAAATAGTTCAGGGTAGGGGTGTTCATGGGCAAGGCAAACCCCACACCCAATGCAATGCCTCGAAGGATCACTGGGCTGTAAAATCTGATTCCCAGCCCTGTACGATAAAAGCCCTAATAATTTTGAACTGGGCAATAATGGGTTGGGCAAGGCTAGCTTCCTTGCCCAAGTTAGTGATGTTTGTCATGCTCTATGTACAAAAAATAATCTTTAATCATATATGATAAATAATATTATAAACTTTAAATATAATCCATAATTCTACTCCATGAAATATTCTAAATTAAGTGTAAACTTGAGTATTGAAAATAAAAAAAATTACCATATGTCTTCCAAAGTCTAGATAATTTTTTCTTTTTGCATAATAAAAATACAATATACTCCCTCCGGTACTAATTATAAGGGCCTGTTGACTTTTATAGAGAATCCTAAAAAAATCCTAAGAAAGCTAATTACATTACTTTAAGACATTAAAATTTGTTGTTTTTCTTTAAATTATGTTGTTTGACTTATGAATTAATATATAATGTAATAAAACACAATATATGATATGATTAAGGAATGTAATTAACTTTCTTAGGATCTTCCTAAGATTTTCTAAAAAAGTCAACGAGCCCCTTATAATTAGGACTGGAGGGAGTATTTACATAATATTTATACATCAGGTAAAAAGTATAATATTTGTATATGATATATTATAATCTAATATAATATAATCAAACATATTTATGTAATCTATAATATAAAAATATTTACATAATATATATACATACTGAGCAAGGCCAAATGGACAGGGCGGCATGCCATGCCCTATGCCCGGCCCCTACTTGCAAAAATGCACAGCTTTAATGTGCCTAATTTTTTTTTGGCTTGTTATTTTTGGGCTGGGCTGGGCGATTTTTTGATGGACTCATACGGGCATATTGGGCACCTGGGCTTCATGAACACTCCCAATTCACGGTGTTGAACGCACCTTTACCCTAAAAATACTATAAAACTTTAATATATGACATATTTTTGAAACAAACTGTCATATATGATGCTTTAAAAATCCTTTAAGAACCTTATTCTCATGATTTAAAAAATCATATTGTTTCTATTGTGCTCTATGAGTAGTCACGACCACTTTTTGCCAACATCCCTACCATTATTTCTCTCTCCATTGTTGCCAAAACCTTGATTCTCCTCCCTCCCATGTTTATTGCTCTTTGTACTAAGTCTTTCGTGGTTGTTCTAGGTTCTAGGTTCGATGTTCTTTGACGCAATGCATGTTTCACGTTGACTCATATAAAGGTGAGTAATTTCTGCCCTTAACTAGATTTTATAATATGACATTGATGGTCTATGCTCATTAGAGATGAGCGAGTTACTTCTTAGAGCCCATTTGGTTCAACCCCATTGCATGCCTGCAATGATAATCATGATTACATTACCATAATAAGAGTGTTTGATTGTTCTTTAGCATGGTAATTGAGTTTACCATGGTAATGTTGATTACCAAAGAAATGGTAATCCTCATTCATACCTCCCCCTATGAATCCTCATTACCATCACATTGTATAGTTCCAAAAGTCTAATTTACCATTTAACTTCATTTGTCTTTATTTCTTTTGTTTCATGTTACTTGTCATACAACGTCATAACAACCACTACTATTGCCACCTCCTCTTCCACCTTGCCACCATCTTCGCCACCACTTCCTCCTTCTCTGTTGTTGTCGTCGCTACTGCCGCTTCATCCTCCTCCTCTATTGCCATATCTGCTACCACCTCCTCTACTATTGTCATCGCGCCACCCCCACCACTGTCGCCCCAACCTTCTCCTCCTCCACCATCATCGCCACCTCCTCCGCTACTGCCACCTCCACCGTGGTCTACCCCACCTCCTCCTCCTCCAACATCGCCGCCATCTCTTCCTCCTCTACCAGCTCCGCG
>JBAGKO010000016.1:8937369-8948441 GCA_037177275.1 Acacia concinna
AATGTCTCGCTGACATCTATAAATACTCCTCACCCCAACTTCTTTTCTCACTCCATTCTTACTTCGCTCTAAATAATATTTAAATTTTTTTAGGAAACGCATCTTCTCCGTACACGTGTAGGGTGGAGTTTTCGGAAAGCCGACTGTGAGAGACTGAGCATGTGCAACTCTGTAACCGTTATCAGAGGGAAGCTGGCATTGGGCAAAGCAAGCCGTACACTCCAAAAATAAATAATTATTTGTGTATAATAATTTAAGAAAATCAGAAAGAAAGAAACGAAAGACGATTCGGATTTGCTTTTCCACAAAGCAAACACTGGTGTTCTAAGTCAGGTTCAGACAAAGCCTGCTGGTTCTTCGTTCGTGGGTTTGCTTTTTTATTTTTTATTTTTTTATTTTTTTTTATTTTTATGGATTCATCTTATCCGTACCATCGAGAGATTTTTTCCAAGCAATTTTGTATCACCACAACACCTTATTAATGGAATAGAGAAACTAAAAAAATATCAGCATCAATAGTAATAACAACAAAATTTTTTCCTATCAAGTATAATTGTATATGTGGATCGTGCTATCAAACCCTGTTAAAATCAGATTTTTGAATAAATTATTAATTAAAAGATTCAATTTTATAACTTCAGTGGGTATTTGTTTCAGTATTTATCGACATCTTTTTAGAAGATTTTATAGTGTTTGATCAAACCCTCAAACAATTTATATAAATATATTTGAATGTATCTAAACCACCTCAAATTATTTTTTGCCATTTTCTTCTAAATAGATGCCACTTCATGTCAACCAACTGATCAAAAAATTAATAGCTTAATAATTTTTCCTCACTATATGGAAATTAATTCAAGGTTGCTATAATTCTATTTAGGGAAAATTCTAAAAAAATATCATGAAAATAGGAAAAAGATAATTTAGTGCTATGAAATATGAAAATCTCATATTAGTCCTTGGTAGGAATATGAAATTTTTGAAATCTTGTAATTTTGTAAAATTACGTAAATGCCTTTAAATTTTTATAGTAAGAGTATCTCTATTAAAAGCAACAGAGGCATTTAAGTAATATATATTAAAGCTGTGAATTACTATAAATATAGAGACTCTTATTGTGAAAATGCCGAGATATTTACGTAATTTCAAAAAAATTTAAGATTGCAAAATTTCCAAATTCCTATCAAGGATTGATATGAGGATTTTAGATTTCACAACATTAAATTGTCTTTTTACCATTTCCATAGTATTTTTATGTGCTTTCCCTTCATTTATAAAGTAGAAAGAGAGGAAATTTTTTGTCATATTTATAAAACAACTCATTATTTTTTACATGCATATACAACATTTATTATTATATTGACTTTATTCTTATGAAATATAATTTATATTAGATAGAGATAAATTACTAAAGTTCTTAAATTTTTTGGAAGAGTTAACTAAGTTTAAATTTTTTTAAAGCATATGAAAAATATGCTTGCAAATATTCAATAAATATAAGGAAAAATTCCACTTAAATACCTCCTCAAATTGATAAACCACAAAAAGTTTGTTAACATTTCAAAAAGAAACTAAAGTACCATGGATCAAATTGAGTTTTTTCAATTCACTGACGTAAACAGTAGTAGAATTTGTAAGTTGAGTAATGAGATTCGCAAGTACGTGCTGATAACTTCTCGCTCCTTTAAAATTTGTTGATGTAAACAGTAGTGGAAACTCGTAAATTGAGTAATAGAATTCACAAATCCAGTAATGAAATTCACAAGTCCATGCTGATCACTTTCTCTCTCCCCCTCTATCAACACCGTTCATCTGACACTGATACTGACTGATGCATAGTGATGGAGGAGAGAGAAGAATATACCCGTGATATGAACATTGTTGGATTTTTGCAACTTGAGAATTTAAAAATTTCTAATTTAGTTCATGGTACTCTAATATCTTTTTAAAATGTTAACAGATTTTTTGAAGTTTTACAATTTAAGAAGGTATTTTATTGAAAATTTTCTTAAATATAATTGAAGTGGTATATATATATATATTTTTTTTTTAAAAAACGGTTTATGTTTTGTCTGGCCGGTAAAACCGAAGGGCAAGGAGGTAAGGCCGGAAAAGAAGGGGGTGGAGAGGAGAGGAGAGGAAAGGGATGAGCCAATCATGTGACACACCTTTTGAAGGGCCCTGGATCTCGCGGCCGCTTTAATCACGTTGTCCTTTTCTTTTTCAGCTTTCGTGTTTGGTTAATGAAGCAAAGCGAGGCAAACATCCGAATACTAAAGTTACTTACTATTATAACCCATCTCTTTTCCCTTTCCATTTCCTTTCTAAAATCCCATTGAATTCCCTCGCTCCCCAAATTCCCTGCATTCTCCTTCCTTCCTTCCTTCCTTCCTTCCTTTACCCTCCCCATCAGTAGTAATAAATTATTATGGCGTTTACTCCTACCACCCACTATTCCCATGCACACACTCTCTTCTCTTATGCCTTCCTCACGTAAAATTCACTTTACCCCTTTCTCTTCCACAATCCACCCACCTCACAATGTCAAAATTATACAGTACTTGTCCTCTCTTTAATATAACAGCTTAATAACTGCTCTTTTTTTATACTTTTACTACAAAGAACGACTATAGAAATAACGGATTCTAAAATATTAGTTAAAAATAATAAATATGTAAGATACTTCCTATATTTCATAATATATAATACTTTAAAATGATAGTTAACCCATTTAATATGTTGTACATTGAAAATTTTTTTACTTTTACTTTTATTAAAATTTTAATGAATATGCATCAAATTGAAAATTAGTATTAATTATAGGACAAAATTAAAAACTGAGCATTAATTATTTTATATGTGATTTATAGTTTAGATCAAACAATTCCTCTATAAACATCCTATATTGTGGATCATGAGGAGGAATTTGTATATATTAAAAAATAGCTATTTGCAAAAGGATGTGTGTTCACTTACGTTCCTGAGATATCCTTTCTAATTATAATTTGCTTCAGAATTATCCCTTGATTGAAACCCCTATACTATGTTTATTCAATAGAGATGGTTTTAATGGAAAAAAAAAAAAGATGTGTTGGAAAAAAGATTATAAATATGAGACACAATATGTATCAAACCATTGTGTTTAAGACCAAAACAAACAACCTAATGAGTATTAAGGTGCAAATCCACCCTAAAATTATTAAAAAAAATCTTAATGTTGGCCTAAAAAATTTTCAGTCTCAATGCCACCCCCAAAAGTTAAAAAACTTAGCAATGTTGCAATTGACCATTAATAAAGATAATTTTGACTGTTAACTCTTTAATTTAAGGAAAAATTGTAATTAGATCCCAACCAAAAGAAAAAACGATCAAACGATCTTGTAAAATCGCGTAATTGCATTTAAATCCCAATTAACAACTCTATGGATTGTCATTAATAACCCATGAGTATCCATTGACAACTTTATAGAACTTAAATGCAATTATACAATTTCATATGACTATTTGATCATTTTTTCTCTTGATTGAGACCTAAATATATTTTTCTTTAATTAATTAATTTAACTGAAATAATACACATGAAGCTCTTGCCTAACACTCAATATGACATTTAGAGTAAAAGATGATGAGGCGGTGTAATGACTAATGAGTGACATATAAGAGTGTCATGTGTATTATTTCAGTCAAAGTGAGTTAACAATTACAGTTAATTGTGTCAACAGTTAGGAGCACCATTACCACTCTTTTAAATTTCTGAGCTGATATTAAGACCAAACAAACTTTTAAAGTAACACTGAGAAATTTTAAATTTGTACTTTTGGAATGGATTTACACATTAACTCTTAACTCCATATTTAAGAATTGAGGGAATATATATGTAAATTCCTTGACTAACCCGTTAATTCAAAACCTTGATGTAATAGATTTCTAAGTCTTTTCTTGAATCTTGTATATTTCTAAAGTGCTTGTTTGGGATTACAATGGCACACCTAAAAAATATTTATATAAATTGAGACTAAACTCTAACAACATTATTTTCACATACTTACCTTATAAACAGGGATTACAATTGCATAGGGTGTTCAACATTTTCTCGTCCCAAACTTTGAGCAAATTGAGATGGAAAAATCTCGTTCGGAATAGGAAAAAATGTATTTGGGATACGTCTATTGATTTAGAATGGGACTTCTCAATACTAAACTTTTCCTGATCCCAAAAAAAATTTATATATTCTTTTAAATTTTCTTAAAATTAATTAAGTACCGCTTAGTCAAAAGCCATTCATTTTTTCTATTTTATAACATTAATTAAATAAGTGTGTTTGTTACTTTTTTATAATTGTTATTTTCAAGATAATACTTAATATAGAAGAGTAATACATACATTTTTCTTTATTTTTGGTAGACTCATGCCATAAAAATCAAAGACTTGAAAAAATCTTAAGTATGTTTTTTGGAGGAAATTAATGCTCTTTTTAGTTTGTGTTAGAGAATAAATTCTTATTCATTTATTTTTATTTTTTTAATGTTTATTATTTTTTAGTTATTATTTAGGGCTCTCTTTTTTTCCAGAATTTCTCAATCCCGATTTTTCAGGATCAAGAATGATTTTCCTTCCTGAGTCTCTTTCGGGATCCGAAATGGGATTTCCCGATCCCGTCACCGTCTTAAGAACACTACTACAATTGCACACCTCAAAAATACTTATTTATTTATACAACATTATTCTTACATACTTACCTTATAAACTATAATTTTTTTAAGAAAAACTCCAATTGTTATTTCAACAATGCAATTAAAACCGGACCGGACCGGCTGACTAGACCCCTGTCCGGTTCGGTTAGGTCATTTGACCGGGAGCCGAGTCGACTGAGTTTTATTTTTTTTAAAAGAAAACCCCAAAACGACGTCGTTTTGGGGCTTTTGTTGGGTGACGATCCAGATCTGTTTAAAGGTATTCAAGATCAACGATTTGTAATTTCATTTTGACCCCGCGAATATCACAGACATTGACCCCATGCCATCTTTTCTTTATGCTTCTAGCTTTCACATTACTTTCTTTGCAATTTAGTCCCTTTTTTCTTTACAGAAATGCCCATGGCTAATTTTTTTTTCTTTGTAATTCAGTCCTCATTCCTCTTAATCCCCATTTTCTTCTTATTTCTTCTTCAAACCTACACTAAAATTTCACCAACTCATGATCAAGCATATAATTGTATGTAAACGATAATGTTAATTTTCAATTAAGCTAAAATGACGATAATATCCCTTTTTCAAAAGCTAACTCCCTGTAGTGTTACACTACTTAAACTTAAAAATTTATACAAAATAGTGATTTATCAACCTATAGCTTTGATATTTAGTAATAACATCTAAATTATAATATTTTAATATGCCCGGTTCAACCCACGGTCTGACCCGATTGAACACTTTAAACCCTGAATCCATATCGTGACCGATTCTTTAGCCAATTTTTTTTACCTTGTATTACAAACAAACAAATAGTTGCCTAGCACATGGTTCTCAAACCCGACCAAATTGGCTTGTCTAACTTAGAAACCGCCTCAAAAACCGATCCAACTCAGTGGTTGAAATGGGTTTGGCATTTTTATTTTTAAGAAGATTTTTTTAAAAAACTTTTTCTTTAAGATTTTATATTAATAACTATAAAATTTTATCTTTTTTACATGTTTTGTTTCATATCCTTAATCAAGTAGCTCGACCTATTCAAGACCGGTACGAATTTTAAAACCTTTAGTTTAAGCCTTTGAGGGCATAGAAGCTCCTTCCAAATCCCTCCAGTGAAATATAGTTTTGTTTGAGTGCTGGGAAGGCTCTTAAGAGTTATATGAATTACATGTGAAGAAATCTTGGGAATTTTGATAGACAGTGGACCTCGCCATTAGGTACTATTTTGTCTTTCTATTACTTCCCTTTGAAACATTGAAGACAAAACAGAAATCACAACCCAATGTACTTGGCCGCATGAAACGAGACCTTTTTCCTTGAAACCTAAACGACATTTTTTCTGTCTTGCAGTAATTATTCATGTTTCAACGGGAAATAAAGCATAATTATTTTACCGATAAATATTTAAATATATATTTTTCTAATTTGTACATGAAAATAGATTTCATAATTATCACCCTAATCATCATTATTATTCATATTACATGTCCCTTCCTTCCCCTCACGGACTTATTTGTCACCAGCTTCGTTCACAGTCCCCTTTCTCAAACTCGGATCTTCAAAAATGAGAACTCTTATGGCAAATGAAAATTTTTACTCCTTATTAGCTCCTTCCATTCTCTTGTTCTCCTTCAGCTCTCATCTATGTCACTCTCTACCCAGTTCTCTCTCTTAATCTCTACGCTTCAATTCTCTTCTCTCTTTTAGTTTTTTCTTTTAACTCCAGTGATTATCCGGACAGTACCAATGGAGTGTGGGAGCTTGCTCTTCCGCGAAGAAATTGCAGGCTTCTTCGGCAGTGAAGAAATTGTGTTCTTCCATCTTAACATACTGACTCTGGTATGTTGATTTCTGGAATTGAAAGCAGTTCATGGAAGGCGGCGGAGACGACGGAGACATCAAAAGATGGTGGTGGTGGCTCTGAAGAGCTTCCGGCGATGAAATGGCCGCGTTGGGACTATTATCTTCGTTCAAGATTGCGCTAGAATCGCTATCAGAAGCTCCGTCTTTGAAATGATCTACCGGCGCCAAGAGTGAAGCACCACCACCACCACCACCGGCAACCCCATTGAAGCACCCATAATTCAAGTCCTCCTTGCACTGTGATTCAATAAGAATGGAGGTCTCAGCGGGCGGTGGGTTACTCTGTTCACTCAGGTCAACCTTTTTCTCATCGGAGTCAGACCCCGTTATCTCATCTTCTCCCTTCACTGAAATATCACTCTCTGTGTGCTCCTCTTGTAATCTAGATTTCAATTCCTTAATCTGCAACAGCACAAGACACCGTCCAAATTCAATCAGAAAATTCATAACAATAATGGGTTCATGTGAAAGCTTCCAACTTTGATCATGATCATAATTTCCTCTTACCTCTTTGAGCAATGTTTCGTTGTCCTGTTGGAGGGTGTCGAAGTTCACTTTCAGAGAATCATAATTAGCTTTAAGAACGCCGTAGTCTCTCTCTAACTGCTTGGTCTTCCACCGAGCACGGCGGTTTTGGAACCAAACGGCGACTTGACGAGGCTGTAACCCAAGTTCTTGAGCAAGCTTCACCTTCCTCTCAGGCTCAAGCTTGTTTTCGACCTCGAAGTTCTTCTCTAAAGCTTTGACTTGGTCCACACTTAGACGACGTTTCTTCTCCGACATCATCAAATGACCCGATTCTTCCAAACACCCTTCCTCGTCTACTCCATCCAACATCATGGCTTGGAACTGATCCCTCCCATAAACATGATTGTTATTATTGTTCCTCGGACTGTGTTCATCTGACAAATTCGAAATATACATATATATAGTCAGCACAATAGTGATGGCCTTGCAATACCCAGAATTAGAAAATCAGAAAGTGAACATCAGAAATGCTAATTCAGGAAAAACTGCACCGAATCAGAAATAATTGACTAATAAAAAAAGCTTCGATAACTTTCTAGTGGGTTTTGGTTGATCACGAAAAAAGTCCAGACAAGAAAAAACAGTTCAACCTGTGAGTCTTTCTGGATCATATAATAACAAAGCAAATAAAGACGTTAAAAGAGATTTTCTTTAGACCTGTGGACATAGTCATCAAAGCACCCAAAGAATCGGAGCTTTCAAGCGATCTCTTCATGGCTGGATGAGAAAGAAAATTACAACAACTACTCTGCACAGGGATCTTTCTAGATCGCGGGGCGTTTTGTACAGAAGCAGGTTAACGTATTAAAAATTTGATCTTTTTCAAAGATCTCTCTCAAAGGGAGGGGCTTTTCTTTCACTTAAAAGAAGCCATTGAGAATGAAAATGAAAAGGAACACTCGTGTGTTAAACAGCACTGTACAGTACTGCTTAATAATATCTCCGTGGACTCCATGGTGTTCCTTATCTGTAACTATGACAGCTAATTCCTCTCCCTCTTCGCCCATCAAACTAGAAGAAGAAGGTGATGTCAGAATTTGGAATCCATGGGGGTTATGAGTGAGAAGGGCAGAGAGATTGAGGGAGGAGGGAGGAGGAGGAGGAGGAAGATGGCGAACCCACGGGTGGGTTTGGATATGAAGAGGGTATAAATAAGACAAGTGAGGGGCTGGGAGGTAGGGTTAGAAACTGACTGGGGTTAGGGGTCTGAGTGGTGTTTGGAATGAAATGAACCCAAATTCATTCCAAATGCAACTTCTCTACATTGGGTTTCATTGTAACTTGTTCCAGCCTGTGAGCTTCCGGTTTTTCGACCGTTTTGTGAAACAGAGATATTTTGCAAAACGGCTCGGCTGCGTTTAAGCCTAAGCGGGTTTTGAGTCTTGGGTTAATGGCTTCCCTCATGACTGGTGGACTGAGTTCCAAATAGCACAAGGGTATAACTGTCAATTGGGTGTTAGGGTCTATTTGGATGTAATTTATTAAAAGCGACTTTTTTTTAAGTGACTTATAACAAGTTGCTTCAAGAAAAAAAAAAAGACTTATTAAAGGTTGTTATGTTTGGATTAGAAGTTGCAGAAGTGATTTTTTTTTTTTATAAAACATATAAGTAGAAAAAAGGCTTATGATGAAAATTTTAAAAGAATTTTTTATTAAAATAAGTGTGTGATGTATTTGAATTTTCATAATGATTTTAATATTTTGAGTGAGATTTTTCTTTACACCTTATCCCTAATAATATTATAAAAAATAATAATAAATACATTAAAATGCTTTCAATTATTAATTTCTAATTAGATTACATATCCCTAATATGTTGGTATCTGTTTGTGTCACGAACATGATTAATTTGAGTTGAACTTCTATTTGATAATGAGGATTGTTGTTGAAGTTGATGATCATTATCTTCGGAAGTGATATTTTCTTCTTTCCCATTTTTGAAATCTGCGTTAGTCTAAAAGTTTCGTTGAATGAGATTATGTATTGCCATTGTTGTACAAAATATTTGAAGTTGTGTTTGAAAGTCTTATGACGGCATATTATTCAATATTTTAAACCTCTTCTTCCATACTCCAAATATCATTTCTATAATGCACCCTAAACTTGAATGATGATATTAATTGAAGATCGTGTTATGATTTGAAAATTCATATTGTCGCTTGAAATCTAGCAGGTGACAGCGTTCACATCTATATGGACTAAGATATCTAATGGGTATTGGGTAGCTTGAATCGGCCAAATAATATTTTCCTATAAAATTTAAATTTTTTTGATAATAATGTGAATTTATAGCTTATGTGACAAAAAAATAGTTATTAAATTCAAAATGTTGAAGTTATACCTTGAGGTGGTGGGAGAAATTCATATGTAGAGTTGAAAGAGCAGTTTTGAACACACGGGCATCATGTATAGTGCCTTCTCATCCCTCTAGCACAAAAGTGAAGCATACATCTCAATCACACACGGCTATGATATTTTACGTGGGATATCCTTTTATTCCTATATATCTGGGAAGCTCAGAAGCACTAACCACACATTCAATGTGAGTTCCATCAATTGCTCCTATTGCATCCTTAAAATATGGGAAATACCTCCGATCATGTAGTATTTTTGGGTAACAGGCACGAAATTTTGGATCAACTGGTCTAAAAGGCTCTTTTTCAATTGGTCTAAAAGGTTTTTTTTTCTTCAAAATTTTATATGGAAAATTGAAGAAGTGATGAAATACATGCAAAATTACCTAAAATAAAACAAAGCTAACCTAAACTAAGACCTAAGGCATCCTAAGCATCAGGGAGACTAAACACACTGGCAACGGTGCTAAAATTTGATAAGCCTAGTCATGTAACTCTCAAATTAAAACAAAATTAATGTAATATAGTGTGCACAACTTGGTCAATTTCTCAAGGAGCTTGTTTGTCTCTCCTAAGTGTAAGAAGCTCTTAGACTTAAATTTAAAATAGATTAGATATGTTTAGGAAATAATTAGGACAGAAAATGAAGTGAAGATGGGGAGAAATTCATATTTAAACAAAACCAAACAGTAAAGGACAAAAAACAAAGGCAAAAGCAGGGGTTGATTTAGCTGGAAAGAAAACAAACAATTGAAGAAGAGTTTCATGGTGCATAAAGCTTGATCTTCATCACATAACATATATAACCATGACAAAGCTTGAATTAAGCTAAACAAATGCAGAGTAGAAGCTAGATTTGATGATATTGTAAACCACTAAAGATTACTTGATATTCAACATAACTCATCATTCAATTCACAATTAGGATGAAATCAAAGTCATATCTATGGGTAATACAAGTTACTGCCATCTTTTAACAATTACATGAGTTACATATCCAAATTCAATAACAAACTACAAGATGGAGCTCACAAATTCATATAAGAAGAAAAAGCATAGAAATGAGATCATTGTGATCGAGACTGAGATTGTCGCCTAAATCGGTCCGTCAGAATGATTGCACCAATAGTGTAGTAAGGGCAACAAGTTGTTCTTCTTAATGAGCTCTATTTGGAATTCTTAAGTACCTAATTTTAAACTAAAATAATTAGTTGGTTAATTAGGGAGTTTTCGTGGTGCAAGTAACTAAATTAAACTAAATATAAATTGAACTAATTCTTTTTGGGTTTTCTAGGGTTTTGAAAATAGTGTTGGTTAAAGGTTCTTATTGATAGGACTAGTCTCTCGATGGTGTTCGCTCGTTTATTCTCGCTCTCTCAAAAGATTTTGGGAGTTTTCAATTCTTTAAGTTTAGTTTTAAAAACCTTAAGCAATCGCTTAGGTCCAATGATTTAATTAATTAAAAACCTTCATAGGATCCTAGGTTGATTGATTATTAATTAAAATGTTGTTAAGTCCGTTAGAGTGCATTTAAGATGAATGAATGAATTCCTCGAATTGTTGATCAACAATCGAGGATTATGCGCAAGAGGGGAAAATTAACACAATCGTGGCAATCAATCCAATCACACATAAAAGT
>JBAGKO010000016.1:8948541-8962438 GCA_037177275.1 Acacia concinna
TAATTATTAAAATTAAATAAATATAATTATTTTTTATTTAATATATAAATATTATTATAATTCTATACATACTATTTAAAAATAGTATTGACATAGTGGTCAATATAGGATAAAATATTAGCCTTTCTCTCCAAATTCCTCCAATTTTGGAGGGGAGGGTTAAGAGGGGAAGGGAGGAAAATTTTTCTAAATTTTCCCTCTCCTCCTAAAAATTTTTGTTATCCAAACAATGGGAGGGAAGTAAAATCCCCTAATTGCCCTCCCCTCCTCTCATACCAAACAGATCCTTAAGGCTGTGTTTGTAGCAAATTTGGTGCCCAAATCGTGATGGTGGGTCGATTGGCAATTTTTGTGGATGTTTGGGGGGGGGGGAATGATATGGAGAAGCGCCAAAATGGTGTGATTCGTTAGATTGGAGAGCACGGGTTGGGGGAATCCTTTTTTTTAATTTTCTGTCATAATATACTCTCTCTGATTTTAATTATAAGACTCAATTAATTTTTATTGGAGAGATTAAGGAAATTAAAAGAGTCAATTAAATCTTATAATTAGGACTAAAAGTAGTATAAATATCACACTGTATTTACATGTAATAAGATTTCCTCTGGTCCTAATTATAAAACATAGTTAGTTTTTGTTTTAGAGATTAAGGAAGCCAAAAAAGTCAACTAAATCTTATAATTAGGACTAGAAATATTATAAATATCACACTATATTTATATGTAATAAAACTCCCTCTAATCTTAATTATAAGACCTATTTGATTTTTTTTAGAAGAGGTTAAAAAAGTTAAAAGAGTCAATTGGGTCTTATAATTAGAACGGAGGTAAAATAAATATCACACTATATTTACATATAATAAGACTCCCTTCTGTCTTAATTATAATACCTAGTTAACTTTTTTTGCGTCCCTCTTTATATTTATTTAATCATGTTATTAGTTATATGATTTTTTAGGTTTTTTATTCATTTACTTTTATGAAAAATTATTTTAATTTTCTGCTATAATTTTTAAATATCAAAAAAAATATATAGATATGTATATACATAAATATATATAAATATATAATATGATTCGTACCTTTTTTAATTATTTATTATCAAACATAACCTAATAATTTATAAATAACTTCTACAATATTTATATGAGATTACAGGATTGCAATCTTTATAAAAAGTTTAGGAGCAAGTGAAATTATGTTATAATGATTCAATGAGTCCCCAAGTCAGTGAGGGACTACATACTCCACCCACAATCTAACCTTGAAAATATTTTGTAATGTTCCGACCGAGTCATCCCTCACAATTTTACAAAACGTTGAGGCGAGGTATGCATACTTTTATAAGGTTTCTTTGGCGTCTCTTTGCAGCCGACGTGGGACTTCACAAAAATTAAGATCCATGAGAATAAATTCTAGATAGTCGTAATATGGCGTGGGAAAATCATAAGCCTCAACATATTTAATAAAAATATTTAAAATAAAACATCTTACTCGAACGGTAAATAATCCTAATAGACTTCACCTGCTCCTAAACTTGTGTTGAACTCAACGAATCACTATGATAAGAGAGTAAGATGAGATGAAAATATAGGACATATGAGATGAGAAAGTAAGATATCAGAGTATAGAAGACATAAAAGTATAGAAATTCTCATTCAAATTGTATGTTACAATAGATTATAAAGGCTTCTATTTATAAACAACATAAATTTGGGGACTAAGCTTATAAACTTATAAGGCAAGTTAACTTATAGAAGAAGTCTCTTGATTGGCTTATAGAAGAAGTCTTTGATTTGGCTTGAAGAGGAAGTCTTTGCTGAATTGACTTACTGGGGAAGTCAATTGACTTGGTTTGGAGGGGAAACCTTTTGTGAGTCAATGGACATTCACATAATTAATATTTATAATAGTTTTAAAAGTTTTTTTTTAGTTTAATTTCACCACAGAGGTTTCTAAATTATAGCAGTTTTTCTTCTAGTTCATTATATAGGTCAATTTAAACTGGTTTTTTTTTTTGGCTAAACATGATAAATTAAGATGTCTACATGTCATTACATCATCTTTGTTAAAATGTAAATTTCCTTCAAAGTTTTTAAGTTAGAAGTAATATTGCCCCATAAACTTGTTGGTTCCATATTCTCCTTAAAAGTTTTCAGATTGTACAACATCACATTGACCATCATTTAGGTTATTTTTTTAATCACCGTTTGATTAAATATGATGAGTTGACAAAAGTGAATAATAGTGGAGAAGGAGGAGGAGCTAGCACATGTTCACCAAAGCATAGTGAAGAAGATTTGATTACCAAATGCAAGACATGTTGAGGGAGAATGTTGAGAACAAGGCCGCTTGAAACTCTATCGACGTACCGGAGCAACATCAAGATCGGTAGGTCCTCTTAGACTTTCTTCAATCCTTTGGATAAGATTCGTTTCTTATTTAATAAATTCCTTATTTATAGATCTAATAATTTAGAAAAAAAAATGACGTGGATGACATATGAATATAGAAAATCAAGATATTTAATCAACTAAAGTTTAAACTTAATCTAAATAATAACCAAAGTGAAATTATTACGATTTAAAAAATCTTGAATACTCAATATTTCTAAAAGAATTTGTGAGGCAAATTCACACCATAATCCAAAACATAAATAATGTGGATGACATATGCACCTTTCATCTTAATATATTTAGTTAATTAAAGATTAAAATTAACCTAGAAAATAGCTGAGAAGATATTGCTTTGATTTAGAAATTTATATACAACATTGCTCTTAAATAGCGACTTGTAGAGAAAGATTGGTCATTGACACATAAATTTTAATAAAAAAAAAGTTTGATTAAGTCAACTTTTTAAATTGAGTGCACATGACTTCATACTTGGTACTCGATCAACGTGTGAGGGGGGCCCATTCAGTGCTGATGATAGGTGCTAGTGCAGCCAGAAGCAACATTAATATATGGGCAGTTCGCAGTCTCAATAAGACTCAATGATACGTTAATGTATTGCTCTGAAACACTGTCTTCGTGTGGACCTTAGTGATAATCTTTATCTTTCGACCTTACATATACAAATCTAACAAAGCTATTGGAAATGCCTCAGCCTTGGCCCTGTTATGTCAGGATCTAACAAATCTAATAAGCACTCATGTGTTTTATTAGACAATACTATTATTTTTACATACTTGTCTTGTAAAACGTAAAATCAGTTCTCCATTACTAACCCAAACGGTTTTACCACTCCAAAAGTGATTCTTTTTTTTTTTGGTTATTTCACAAGGTGTCACTTGCCAAAAGCAGAGTCTAGTCCCCTCGCTGTTTTAATTTTCCATATGGGGTATACAATTGACCCAAAGAGCACTAAAGGTGACAGATCGAACCCCTAACTATTTAGTTAAGAGATGAGAGTAAGTATCACACTTACATTTGTTTCTGTTTGGGTTAGATTTTTTATATAAGCCCTTCAAGAGTTCAATAAAAAAAGACACCAAAAGCCAAAGCCAATGTTTTCTAGTTCATGGCATCACGTTTATGTAGCTTCATCCCTACTTTTTATGCTTTTACATTTATGTCCTTACTTGCCTATCTCCATCTAAAAGCTTTTGTCTTTCTTCTTTGTCCTTGTATTACGTGAAACTGTGAGCCCAATCTTTTAACATGCTTTACAACTTTTAAATTTTTTAATATTATTGTTTAATTTAATGTTTACATATATTTATATTTTTATATAGTCAATGCATCTACTTAAATGCTTTTTAATACTTAAATATTTTTTTCTAATAATGTATTAACTCTTATTTTTATAATTTTATTTTAATTTATTATTTTTCTTAAATTTTTCAAATTACTAAGTGGGTTTGAGCCCCGTAAGGATAAAAACGTGTGTTCGAATCTCGAAAAGCGTTCTCACTGGAAGAGTGGATAACCCCGCTTATGTGGGTGGCACTTTTACCCCTCAAGTCCGGATTAGTTGGTTGCCAATTGATGCTGGATTACCAGGCAATCTTATTACAAAAAAAAATGTAGGAATATATATATATATATATATATATATAGATACAGATATATATTAATCATAAAACTCATCATTTGCAGTAATTTTACACCTAAATTTGTTTTTTCATTACTCAGCCAAACGAGTTTCAGTTTGGCAAAAAAATCATTACTCATTTAATTTAAAATGTAAAAATTAGATAATCAGTTTGCATGTATTAAAATTTTATTTAAGTAATATATTTGAAAATTATTTTTTTTAAAATACATTTTTTAATCATTTTCACCGAAAGTTAATATTTTTCGTGTAAAAAGATCCAGCATCCAAAAGATACTCAGGTAACACATAACCTTCGATTTAAGATACATTCACGTGGAGCAACATTCTAATTTTTTGTTTTAATCTGTCTTTTAAATATTTCCTCCTATCCTATATATATATATATATATATATATATCTCTATTATATATATATATAGGACATAATTGGAGGTTGTTATTGATAAAAAATACAATATCTATTTTTTATATTTGTTAATTTATCTCTATTGATACCCTTTTAACAATAATTAAATAAGAGAAAGATTTAGGGAATTAAGAAAGATTATTAAAGTGTTTTTGAAAAGTGTCATGTTAATTAACTAAATTAACTTTATTAATATAATTAAATTAAATAAATAGATTTTATATCAAAGATGGATGGAATATATTGTAAAATTTTTTAGGGGACAAGGACAAGTGTGGAAGGAGCAGGCAGTTGGCTGACTTCTACAAAGGCGTCTGCTTAGCTTTAGCTATTTCATCACTCCCTTGAGGTCTCTATTCTAGAGAATCCCCACTTTCAAACCAAGCTACTAAAAGTTATTATGATATCATTACTCAATTCCATTGGTCATATAGGTGTAAACCAATTTCCTTATCAGTCTAATCAAGAGTTTTGGATGCATTAATTAGGTTAGATTATTTTATATTCTTTTTCTTGTTGAGCCTAAAATGACATTTTGAGTTGAAAATAGCAGCATGTTAGATGTGTGTTAGTAACTCTATTTTGTTAAATGATATGTGTATTTGTGATTATTTTAACATTATATCTCTCTTTAAATTTTATGATTGAATCGACTCTGTTAGTTTAAATAACTTATTCTCAAATCATCGTGACAATCTATTTTGTCATGGTTGTCTTCTTCATTTGCAAATTGTTAAATGTAAGTTTTATAAGTGAATGATATGTAAATATCTTTATAAGTACTATTAGAGTCTCGAAACATGTTTGATCTTGATAAACCCCTGAAATCTAGCTTACCTCAATTTTTACATTACCAAAAAGTTTGCTACGACAAAAGGTTTTCTCATTAATTTTACACTCTACAATTTAAACACATACACTAATATAAATTAATGAGACTTCGTTATCCAAACATGACGAGTGATAACTTGTCCAAAAGTGCTACTCTCAATTAATAATTCTTCCAACACAAGCAATCATGACGAATATTCCACATTCCAAAGGTTAATCATTTGCTGTGTTAAGCCTAACGTTGAGGTTGAGAGTGATATGCACTCATTTGTGTGTCTTTTTATTCTCTTCCTCTCATCATGAATAAGCTTTCATAATTTGATGAAGGCCCAAAAATGGAAAAGCCATACTTGTAAATTACTACCTCCTGTCTTCATGTTAGGGTTTTTTTTTTTTTTTAGAATACTATTTCTAATCATGTGTTCATAACCAATTCTTGATGAAAACTCATTCTTATATGTAATTAATATGGACACTTTATAAAAAGTTATATATTTAAAATATAAAATAGATTAAAGTTTTATATTTAAAATTAAAATGAACTATTTAATTATCCTTGCATGCATGTGACAAATTCAAGCGGTAGATTTAAGAGATTTGTCCTTTCCTTGTTGTACCTTCCCTCCGTATGTTGAAAGAGATTAGTTTTTTTTATCTCAAAACTAAGCATAACTACAAAATAATTTACTTATTAACAATAAAATAGTATATCACTTTTATAAAAGTACGAATTGAATCGTGATTAATTAAACTAATCTTCATTTTCTAATAGCAGCGTTGAGTCGTGACTGGAAGCACAAGATTCACGAGGTTTGTCCACGCCACCTCATAGTAATTGTCTATTTTTCAAAGGAAAAGTAATGTAATGTATCAACAAATTAAAAGAAAATAGTTATAAAAAAGTCTTATTGACATGCAATTATAAAAACAACTGGTCTATAGATGCTTGCTTGTAGTTGGACATTTTAGTAATTACACTCGTCTATTGAAACCTCTCCGTGATTCTTCCTTTTTGTTTATGTATTTTTAATTGTTTTAGAATTAATATTAGGGAGAATTCCAGAAAAATGGACGTTAACATTTTAAAAAGACATTAAGGTACCATGAACTAAATTGGGGTTTTGAAATTTTACTGACATGAACAGTAATAAGCTTGAAGTAGTGAAAACCATTACTCAAATAGTAAAAATTAACATTGGTTACGTCACGAGTAGATTACCCTTTCTCCTCTGTCAGATGAACAATGTTAGTGTCAGATAAATAGTGCCGTAAGAAGATAAGAGAGAGAAAGTGATCAGCACGAAGTAGCAAAAACTATTTTTTTTTTTGCGAAAACCATTACTCAAATGGGGAAAATACACTACTGTTCACATCAATAAATTTTAAGAGGGAGAAAGAGTGATTAACACTGACTAACACGGACTAATGAAATCCATTAATCTTCTTGCGAAAACCATTATTCATCTTACGAAAATCACTACTGTTTATGTCAGCAAATTTCAAAGCCCCAATATAATTCATGATACTTTAATATCTTTTTAAAATATTAACATCTTTTTTGCGGTTTTAAAATTTAGGAAGATGTTTTTTAAGAATACTCTTTTAATATTATAATATTATAATAAACAAACAAATCCAAAAGGTGATGAGTATGAATGGCTTAATTTTCAACACTGAAAAGTCTCTATTCATGCATCAATGAGTTCACACTTTTCATTTCCACGAGACAGCTCAAGTAGGACCCACAGCCTTGGAATTCTCAAGAAAAGATGAAACATTTGAATCCAAACAAACATGGTTTTGTCTCTCAGTCAGTTGCCATGACTTGAACTAGCAGAGAATATATACACACACACCTATGGCGGTCTATTATACAAGTGACTTTTAGAAGCATGTCTTTAATTACTCTATTAAGCGTCCGTTCAGATTAACTTTTCTGAATAATTTTTATAAATATTTGTGAAGAGTTTTATCTCGATTTGTATAAATTTAAATTTAAGAAGTAAAACCAACCAGACTCTTAGTTGTTTTTACTAGTAAATTACACTATTAGTTAGTACTTGAAAAATAGTAAATGTTGATCTGTCAATTTTTCTCATGTAATTACTAATGTTTAATGCGTCTTTTTGTATTTTTCTCTTTCTTTCAAAATATAATTTTACATAGGTAAAACTGGAACAAAATTTATAATTTAAGACATATTTAATGAGTTAATTGTTTCTTTTTGTTTATAATATAGCGCAGTTTAACTAATTTTATGAGAAATAAGAAGTAGTAACAATTAACTCACTGAATATATCATAAATTTTGAAAATTTAATGAGGGGTAAAATAAAAATGAGCATTAATTATAAGAAAAAAATTAAAAATCAACAATTAATTATCTTACAAGAGACTTTATTTTAAATCAATTTATTCTTTTAAAAATGCTGCATATTATAGAATGGAGGGATTACTTTTATCTTCTTCTTCTTTTTTAATTAAAGGGTCATGCACTAATTGTCTAATATTACAAGTGGATCAAATCTTTGACCTCTCCACTTAAAAACTATAAAGCCTTTAGCGTTAACTATATTGTTTTGGACTTTTGATGATTTCGCTGAAGTAAATATACTCCCTTTATTCCTTTTTTTTTTTTTGTAAGATAGAATTATTGGGTATGCCCCATTCTTTTTTATAAGATGGATTTAAGGGTTTTATCTCAAATTTTTTGGTAAACTCTCATGTTTATCCTCACTTAATTATAAAAATAAGAATATTTTTAGAAAATAAAATTCATTCTTTTGCATTTTTATTTCACCTAACTAATTTCAACTATTTTTTCAAACAACACAATTCAGTTAATTATATTTTATAAAAAAAGAAAGAAAGAGGGAGTATTATGGAGACAAGAGTGGACTAAGTAAGAAAAAATAAGCAAAAACAAAGCACGGCTAAAACGTCAACACAGGAAGGATTAATTAGAAAGAGGATAGTGTTATTTTCAAAATATCACCAAATTCCAATAATCAGTACTCTTCTCACTCACAGAGTCACTTGGTTGTTACTACCAGACAGAGAGAGAGAGAGAGAGAGAGAATCACTTGGTTGTCAAGTTTTACATGATTCGTCCCATTTCCCAAAGTAAAGAGACGGCACTTTAAATTTATTTTCTGTTTTTAATATAAATCCTATATACCCTCTGTTTTTAAATATAACTTGTGTCATAAAAATAAGTTTTATATTTAAAAATAGAGGGAGTATAATTATAGAGGTATCAAACCTAGTCCAAGAATAAATGTAAAACAATAAGTGTACAAGAAATATTTTTTTTTCAAATATTGATATATTTATAGAGAGAATAAGTGAGAAAAGAAATGAGAGGACCCATGTAGAAAATAAATGGTTAATTTTTGCAAATGGGATAATGAATTTCACGGAACAGAGGGAGGGGGGGGGAGTTCCATATAAATAATTTGTAATTTTGGTTTTAATTGGTTTTAATCCCTCAAATCCTTAATATATGATTTATTTGAAAAGTTGATCTTATACTAAATATGAAACATATTTTTTTAATATGATCATAAATATAAGACTTAATTAGCATTTTTAGAGAGATTAGGATACTAATAAAATTACTTCAAATATTTATATTCATCATTTTCCTTCAAACTAATTTGCCTAACTTATAAGATTATATATAATCTAATGATACAAATCATATAATATGATTAAGTAACTTATTTAGCTTATTTAATATCTTCAAAAAAAATTAAATAGGCCTTATATTTTAGGACTTGATGGAGTATTTATTAAACTTTTTATAATTTACTCATATTGATAATCCCCTTAATAATCAAAGAACCAAGTGAATGAAAAAGTTAAAGAAGATTATTAGAATGTTTATAAATATAGGCGCCATATTAATTAATATTAAAATATTTATAAATATACATATCATATGAATTAATTTAACTAATTAATCCAATCTAGTGGGTTAAAGATAGGAGGAATGAATATGTTGGGAGCTGTTGTGCACGTAGTCCAATGGAAACAATAAATAAAATGATATGATAAGGATGGTGGGCTCGTTGTCGGACATCGCATACTTCCTAGTGGGCAGCTTTCTTTGTTTTTGTTTTATGTTTTGTTTTTTTAACTCCTTAATTTTCTGTGCTCTTTCTTTTCACTTCCAAACCTGATTTTAATGGGCTTTTTTTAAGTAATTTTGTTCTAAGTATGGTTAATGAAGAGAATATTAGAAATTATATTCTATTTATGGAAAAATTTATTATTTTAACATTTTTTTAATCACATGTACGTATCTTCTTTTATTTGAGGCGAAGAGTCAGATACATTATGTGGCAGTCCTCCTTGTGGAAATAATTTTATTTTTTTAATAATAAGAATGAATTAATTAGAGATAAATAACAAGAATAAAAATTATATTTATGACCATCCCCATCTCCTTTTTTTCTTATTTAATTAGTTAACTTATCCACTAATAATGTTCTCCACTATCGTTTCCTGCTTGACTCTATGACGCAACAGAATCTTGCGCCTGCTCCATTAATGGGAAAATTTTGGATATAACTGTTCTTAAAGAAATGTGCAGAAATTGGAAAAATTGTTAAACCATTTATATTGTAAATAATTCTAATTATATTTTATAAAATATCATCTCATTACTTCTCTAACAATTTCTTTGGGCTAAGTTGGTCTTATTTCGCTGTTTCCATATTTTAAAAATGGTTTCTTACCTTCCCAAAATAAAAACTGTATGACACAATTTGCAAATGGGTTTGATTTAACAAATGAAAGGAGTAGTGGATCCAATTTTTTAATGTAGATTGGGCTAGTTCATTGGGCTGCTTTGCCTCGACAAAGCCCAAATTGAAAATTGGGCTTTGGGTTTTAGGATTTTGGAAACTAGATGAACCTAATGTAAATATTAAATGCCCTACAAATAACTTATGATGATAAGTAACTTATGAGAAGTTACTTTAGAAAAAAAAAAATTATTTATCAGAAGTGCCTTGTGTTTGGATATAATGTAGGAAATGTGACTTATCGGAAGTAGGAGAAATGACTTATATTTATATTGATGACACAAAAAGTGATTTATTGTTAATAGAAAAAATGATTTTCTAATAAAAGTAAAAAAACTTATTTACTAAAAGCCCATCAACTTTTTTTTACACCCAAATATCTTTCTAATGAGAAGTTGCTTAAATTTAGATAAAAAGTAACTTAAATTACTTTTAACCTCAACCCAATCAGGCATTAAGTATCAATTGAACACAACTTGCTTAGTTGTTTTGGAGCACTTTCTTTCATTTTTTTTTAGTTAATGTCCAATTTTGTTGTGAAAGTTTTCTTTTAGGAACAGTGTATCACTAAAGGTTTTTTTTAAAAAAAAAAATATTAGCCTAAAACTTTTAAAATAGAATCCTTTTTAAACACCCATTCACATTGACTATCATTTTTTTATTATTAGAATTGCTTACGTGGCAGCTACATCATTTTCATAATTCCACCTCATCAACACGACCTCACGTATGAATGAGGAGAAGATAAGGTATGTTGATGAGGTGGAATTTCGAGAAGGATGCAACTATCAAGTAAGCAATTTTTGTCAAAATTAACAATCAACGTGAGTGGGTGTTAAAAAGGGTAGGATTGCTTTTTATTTTAAGACTTTTAAGACAATATTATGCTTAGAAAACCTTCCCAATATTCAATATTTTTAGGTGAAAACGTAGGAAAAATGGAATTTAACCTTTTAACCTTTTTCGGTCCTTTTTTTTTAAAAGAAAAAAAGAAAAAAAAAAGCTTTTAAGATGTTTTTCCCTCTATCTCAGACTCCTAGATGCTTTTCAGGATTCCTGTGCAACCCAGTTTTTAAAAGTTAACATTTTAAGTATGGTCCAATTTGATTAACTAAAGGCTGGGAATGAAAAAATAAAAAAAAGGGATTAAATTTCAGGGGTGTCAGACGTAACATGTTAAATTTAAAAGACCAAGTTACAACAAAATATGTGCTTGTTTGAAGCTGTCAATCATAAGTATGTTTACGTAAAATATGAGATAACATTTTTTTCACATACTTATTTCATAATTAAATTGAGGTTGAAACACTGCTTTTAAATACTTCAATCCAAACAAACTCTAAAAAGTTAAAGAATTAAACGATTAATTATTTTTACAAAAACATTAACTAAATACACTATGGGCCTATAAAGAAATCGACATATTGGGTTGGGTTTAAATTATGTGCTTATCACATTGCTTATCGCTATAACGAAACCTAAATGGTTTAAATCTAATCAAAATGGTATAAAATTAAAATTGAAAATAGATTATCTTTATTTTAATTTACTACTATTAAAATAAAACATTATTTAAAAAGTCAAGATCAAAATTAAAATCAAATCAAATCAAATATCAACGTCTAAAATGAATTTAGAATGTGAACACAAAATGTTCGCCCGTGGTGTGTGTGACATGGAGAGAGGAAAGACAAACGAGGATAATTGAAGCGACAATCTGCCACTTTCTCTTGAATCCGTATGTGCCACACGGCATTCCTTCTATCTGACACGTGGAACCCATATTTTATTCCTCACGCTTTTCGCGTTGCTATGATAGGTCTCTTTAACTTCTACTATGCTCCCTAGCATCTGTCTCTCCCTTATCTTAATTGCTAAGGAAAAATGATTATTATTGGTTCAAGATATATTTTTGTATATTCATGCACAAATTTAGAAATATTATACTGTATGTAATGATATATTTAAGGCGTAAAAATACCCACAAAACATTAGGAGAGTTAGTGGGAATGAATTAAAAAAAACAATACTTATTGTAGAGGACCATAGAACTTATAATTATTTATAAGAACTAAATAATAAAATATAAATTTAAAAAGACTAGGGGGTGTTTGTTTACTTCAAAAAAGTATTTTTTAAAAACTGTTTTATAAATCGAGATAAAATTTCTCTTACATACTTATTTTATAAAATATAAAAACTATTTTTAAAAGTTAATCCATACACTACGATGCAAATAACAACCCCTTTTAAGGTATGTTTGCCTCAATGGAAGAGAGGCATTTTAACGGAGGGGAGGAAAATAGAGGGTTTGAGAATGATTTTATTTTACTTTATTTTGATAGATAAAAAGGGAGGGCGGGGAGGAATTTTAATAATGTAAAAAAAGGTAATCAATAACATAAGAATATAATCAATAAAAAATAAAATAAACATAAGTCAATGTAAAAGTTTTTTAAGTGTAGTATATAAAGGAGAATTAATATTTGTCATATAATAAAAAATTTTACTTGCAAGTTGCAACTTTTGAAATTGTGTATTGATTTGTTTTTTTGTTAAAAAATGTATAGAGTCGTAAAAAAAACAATATAATATGATATTAATAATGTATAACACAAATCTAAAAAAGAGAGACAACATAGACATATTAAAAAAAGAGTAAAAATCAAGTACATGTTAATTAATATAAACCAAAATATAATATTTTTAAGAGGGGAGGAAAATCTTAAAAAAAAATTTCTCCCTTATAAATATTTTTGTTATCTAAATAAAGATAAAAGAGTAAAATTTCTTAATTTTCCTCCCCTCACACCCAACATACTTTAAATTATATGTAGCTCCCTATCAAGTATTCAACGGGAAGCTTCCTCATTCTCCATTAGCCGACAAAAGCTAAAACCTTAGAAAGGTTCTATCAGTGCGCATCGCAATATGAATTTTTTATTGCAAATTTGCCCTTTTTGATATTGACTCTGCTTTTCCATAACCTGACCATTTGAGCCCACGTAGTTACACCCCGTTAAGGAATGTGTCACTATGTGTACTGTTAATAAGAAAAAAAAATCTTTTTACACCATTTTTTAACATTCTTCTATGAATATTTTTATTTGGTCATTCTCCCTAATTTCTCTAAAAGTTTTCTTGAAGAACTCATGATGTTATAAAACTTAGTTGTGTGCAAAAGTAAGATTTTCACGATTAAAGATGTAGGTTTTAAACTTTTTATTTTCAAATTTTAGATCTATAGCTAGCATTGTCTAGCGTTGTCTCCTCCTCACATAGCCTTCATATCTTATAACTATCTTTTTACTACTATTTCATTTGTTGTGTTTTATTATATTATATATTAATTCATAAGTTAAACTATATAATTTAAAAAAACGATAAATTTTAATATCTTAAAGTAGTATGATTAGTTTTCTTAAGATTCTCTAAAAAAAGACAACTGAACTTTATAATTAGAATTAGAGGGAGTATAATCTCTATTTTAAATAAAATATATATTTTAAATTCATCACTCTTCAAAATAAATCATTAATCAATAATTATTTATTTCTATTTTTTGCCAACAATTATTCCTTTCTAATAGTAGAGGGGAAAACAATTTGCAATTATTTATTTCTAGTAGTAAGAGGGCAACGGGCAAACAATTTTATATGCTTCTTGGATTCTATCTATTATTATACTACCTCCGTTACTAATTATAAGACTCCATTAACTTTTTTGGAGAATCTTAAGAAAATCATAAGAAAGCTAATTATATTATTTTAAGACAGTAAAATGTATCGTTTTTCTT
>JBAGKO010000016.1:8972288-8989182 GCA_037177275.1 Acacia concinna
CATGTGTGATAAAAAATATTTGGACATCTAAGATGTGATTTTGATACATGAGTTAGTAATAACAAGTTATTATTAATTGGCAAGGCTACTGATATGGTTATAGTAATTTGAATGTAATTATTTAGGTTTTTTGAGAATTAGGATAGAAGAGGGAAGGGAGTCAGAGGTAGAAGACAGAGGATTAGGGAGAGAGAAGAGAGAAAATAGAATCATGCGCCTTGTATTTACAGTATCACCTCTTTCTTATCTATTGAGGCAGTATTCCTTCAATGATGGTTAACCTAACATAACATAACGGCTAACAAATCAAAACAACAAAATGCAGTAATAGGAAAAGAGCGCCAAACAGATATAACAGTAATAGGAAAAGGGCACTGCTCACTAATTAAAAGCCCTACCTAATTGTAACCATCAATATAATCTTATTCAACCTTGTGTAAAAATTACATTACAAAAACATTAATAACAATACATATTGATATATAGTTAATAACGCCAATTCTTTGTTTTTTTTGTGATAGAGCACATATAAGGTTCACATTCAAAAACATAATGCCATAAACAACATGTTCTCTATTCACATTCATATGAATGGCATTTTACAATATCCTATTACTGAATAAAAACGTACATTTTGTTGTTGTTGTCAGCTCCTAGATTAGTAACAAGGCACCACCATAAATTGTTGAGATGAACAGAGGATACCTAACAATGAAGATGTCAATACTAATCAGCAAACTTGGTACATCACAAAATGCAATGTAAGAGGTATAATGTCAAGTACAACATTAAAGTATCAAGACAAATTAAGAATTCAAGCAAAGCATGCAATTTTCAAAATGTCTCCAAGTAATTTAGAAATGTTAGTTCAAATTAGTCCAACTTGGTGCAAACAACAAAACCCAGTAATCAACACAGGTCTTGCATTGTAAACATGTGATTGAGGATGACCTAGGTTGTCTCGCTATACTACATTATCTAGTTATTAATTTGCTAACACAAGCGTGATCACCAGGCTAAGTATGCCCACAATAGCACAAATGGATCACAAATCCAACAAATTACAGTTACCTCAGAGAGGAGAAAACTCCAACAAATTAAGCACAAATGGATCACAAATCCAAATACTATTTCCACAATAGCATCAGACAAACACAATGTACCATCAATATCCAAAACAATGCAAAAAGCACATCTCAAATGACGTAAAACAGAATGACTGATGTAAAAGAATTTTAACATTCACAGCAAGCTTGATTCTGTCCAGAAGTGTCAAAATCTTTAAACTTATGCTAGTCTGATGTAGAATAATCCAAGATTGAAACTTGTATTAAAACACATTCGCTACTTGTGCACACAAAAATTAACTAAGACAAACAATAAGCAATCCAAATTTTAGTGCAAAACACCCTTTTGCAGCAGGTCAACCAGCAAGCAATTTCATATTACATGGAAATAGCACAAAAGTTTAGTAGGGTACAACAACCTTCCAATCAAGCAATAGGAAAAAAATTGCTTCAATTCCACTACCATGGATTCATATGTGGTCGATGACTGAATGTAAACAACTTTATTGTTTTTTCTTTCTTCCTCGTGCAGCTTTATTTAATTATTTGTTTATTTTATATGTTGTCATTGGCTCATTGCTTTTGCAGATTAGTGCCTTTCTTTTTTATACGTTTATATGAGGATTTGAATTGTTGGGGGAGAGGCACATGCATGCACATATATATATGTTCATGTGATTGAGGAGCAGAGCATACAAAGGGAGGGAGCTGTAAAGTGGGATCAGAGCGGGGGTGTTATTATATATATATATATATATAGTTGTTACCAGGAATGAGGTGAGTTAATTAATGTGCCAAACTAACTCATCAAATATATATACACTCAAAAGATGCTTCAACCACCAACAACATGTGTGTGTGTGTGTGTTATGTATCACAAAATCACAGAGCATCTCTGTCAATATGCATGTCTGCCTCTGATCCCCTATAGAGTAAAGGGATTACAACATGAGTAATAAATATATATACACACACACACACATACACGTACACACACATAAATTTAATTCCTAGAATTATAGGAAGAGTGAATCAATTTTGTGTTTGATATAGTGTTTATTTTATTTGGGGGTTGGGGGGGACAAATTAAAAACAGAGAGATGATAAAGGAATGATGAAGAGTGGGTGAGAGAGAGAGAGAGATAGAGAGAGAAGATGAAAAAAGAAGGAATGATTGGGATGCTTAAACTTGTGAAGGACAAAAGTCAATAACAGATTTATTTGTAATTAATTATAAAGGCCCATGTTAATATATAGCAGTATAATGTGTGCATATACATATATGTATTAAATAATATACTCCTTTGGTTCGTCAACTAAGTACGTAAGTACATAGTATATAAAATGGATGAAATTCCATCCACCCTTGTATTCCATATATATCAATATTTAGATAGATACATTACAAAGTAAAGTTAAAAAGTTCCATTGAATAATTTGATTTGAGTGTTCTCTTGTTGTTGGTTCTTGGTTCTTTAAGTTTTCAAATTAAATGATTTTTTTATATATATCACCTAATCTGTCATTCTTAATAACAAATATTATCAAGGACGAACTTATAGTATAGGTATATATATATCCAATGCAGTTCAATTATAAAGAGTGCATATATTTGTAGTGTGCGTGTGGGAGGGAATGAAAGAGAGGAAGGGTGAGAATAAGATAGATGATGACAATGCACTATATATACCTGCGCTGCATCCATCTATTTTTTTTTAATGAAATTGATTTGAAACTAGGGCAACAAGTCCAAACAGAGGAGTAAATTATTTCATTATAGCAAAGTTTTAATTAGACTGATTTTGAAGTTTTAATTCTACCATTAAACCCATAACATAAAAGAATAGCATCACAAACACGGCTCTCATGATGTTTCTGTTATGGAATAATATTAAATAGAAATTGGGATTAATTAGTAAGGATTAGGGATTTCTGAGTTAGTTAGGAAATGGGCGGTGGTTATAATATTTTCTGTTATATCTGTTTTTCTGTTTGGATTCCCTAATGACGATAGGAGCCTATAAATAGAAGAGGTTCCTCTAATGTACATATGCATTCAGATCAGTAATAAGATTGATTCCCGAAGGGGTTATTCAGTTCTCTCTTCTATCTTTCTATTCTTCTCTTCTACTTCCTAAATTCAGAAAATTAAAGATTCATAACAGTTTCCATGCTCATCAAAGAGGGACAATTTCTTAGATTGAAATTGAAACTGCACATAGCCACCTACTGTTGTAATCAGAGAAATAATATGATGGCATGTAACAATGCAAATAAAAGAAGTAACCGAAATCACAGAACACAATGTGAGCTGACCAAGACCAGAAATCACTGAAATCCTAAGTTTCATCGATTACAGACCAAGACCAGAAATCACCGAAATCACAGAACACAATCAATCACAGAACACTTCAATGTGAGCTGACCCACGGAAATTCATCACAGATTCATAGAAAAAGGGAGCTACACAGAAGGAATAGGAAACCTATCGACGGTGGCGAGCTAACCCACGGCTGCACTAAGCCACAATGTAAGCTGAAGGTGAAGAACTGATGTCGGCAAGATCCTCCTAAGATGAAGAAATGTGAGGCTCAGGAGTGAGGGGTGAGTGCCGCCGTTGCCCACCGTCACGATTTGAGGGGATTTGTAGCAAGTCGAAGGCTCAAGCTCCGCGGTCGTGAAAATGGTGATGCGCGACGGCGAAGGCAACAGCGAAGGGCAACGATGAAGCTCTGAGGCAAATGGCAAAGGGTGAAGGGTGACGGCGTGCTTGTGTGAAGGTGATGGCTGCGTGCTCTGACCTCGGCTAATGGGTGAAATTTGGGAACCCCATCACATTTTGGGGATGAATATAGCTCCGACGCGGGACTCTGAAAATTTTGGAGAAGATAAAAACTTTTAATGTATAAAAACAATTAATTCTAACACAATGACACAGCGAGCACCTTTGATCAGTTGGTAATATTGGTGGGAGGCACACGAGCCGGGTTCGAGTCCTGCTAGGTACAAATATTTAAGCTTTTCAACCCTTTTTTTTTCACGTTTAATTTTCTTGGGAAAATCCGTGGGAAAATTTCTCATGGATTTTCCCACAGAATTGGTAAATATTTGTGACGGAATAAATGTTCCGTCACAAAATCCGTGGGAAAAAAGCTATTTTTTTGTAGTGATAGAGGCACTCTACTCAGTAAAGATGAACAGTGATTTCTTTTTTTTGGGGGAGGGGTGTCCAGATAATATATATACTCACAATCATACATAGGAAGAGAATGGATCTAACATGATAATAGGCACATGATGAGACATTGGAGAAAAATGTTGAGAAATAAGGCTATAAAAGAAGCTTGATGAAGTGAAGAAATGAGAGAAAAAGAGGGACACCTTTGCTTGAGTTGCATGCAACAGCTAGAATTTATGAGCGAGAAGAGTCTTATATAGGGGTGGTCTAGAGTTTTGATTTTTATTATTAATAATAAAAAGTAATAATAAAATAGGAAGTCGAGTCAGACCCACAATGCATTCTTTTTTTTATTACATGAGATCGGGATCGAATCCAGATTGGGTTCCACATAGAGCATTAACCATACCACACGGCATAAAGGCCGTTGGTAACATTTTTTATAATTTAAAAAATAAGGAAAATGATAATAAGGTCTCAAGAATTAAACACATTAACAAAAAAATCTTGCCAATTTTGCTTCCAACTAAGAGGTTTCAAGGAACTTTTGGGATAATATATCTAGAAGAGAAATGACTTACTTACCCCTATCATTAAAGCAAATGATAGTAGGGAAGAGAAATTTGTGCCTTTTCATGCTAAATTTTAACAACTTATGAAGCCTTAATGATAATCACAGGTACATATTTTAACAACTTCATAAGCGCATTTTGACAACTTATAATGCATGTTATAACAAGTCCACCTAAACATTTTAACAACTTATGATGTCGTGATAACAATTATATATGCACGTTTTAACAATTTTGTAAGTACGTTTTTACAACTTGTAATACATGTTATGACAAGTTCACCTAGATATTTTAACAACTTATGAGGCCGTGATGACAATCATATGTGCACACTTTAACAACTTTGTAAGTACATTTTTGACAACTTGTAATGCATGTTGTGACAAGTCTATGAAAACGAAATTGTCAAAATATGTTTACGAAGTTATTAAAATATGTATATGTGATTGTCATCATGGCATCATAAGTTGTTAAAATGTTCAAGTAAACTTGTCATAACATACATTACAAATTGTTAAAACGTGCTTATGAAGTTGTTAAAACTTATACATGTGATTGTATCATATCCCAATTACATTAGAATATAAAGTAATAGAAATGAGAGTTGGATATAGTATTGTATCATATCCATAGCCAACTTTCATTTACAATTCTAGATTCATGTATATGATCAGTTACACATTATCACAAACTAATCCAAAAAACATAAGGTCTGGATTTAATTATACACATCTCAAAAGACATTTACACTTAAAGGGACAAGATTGTAATATGGACCGCCCAAAACAATTCTAAGTCCATCAAGATAATCAGCTCGGATTAGAGTTCTTACAAGTTCTAACAGTGTGTCTGGCCTCATTGCACCTTCCACAATGATAAACTATTTTATTTTGAAATTAAGACTCAATCCTCATATTTTTCGATCAACCTGTAAGATAAAGTTGCCATTAACAATTATCGGTGCCCGTAGTGACAACTATCTCTACATGTATTGACAACTTTTTCTAACAGTATGCCAGTTATTCCAACAACACAACATTCACTCAATGATGATCAATGATGACTACTTATGAGAAAAAAGACTATAAATTAGCAAAAAACATATCAAACTTTTAGAACCTACTCCCAAATAACAATATGCCATAACTATTTCTAATGACATTTACAAAAAAAGAAAGAAAGAAAGTGAGAATGAGATGCACTTTCTAAAAAAATTCTAAAGCCACAACAATACTAAGTTTAGATTAGGATTCTTGCAAGTCTGCATACCTTATGAGCAATGAGATCAACATCAGATTCTTTCTAGACGCATTGACGATGACCACTGTCGACCTGTACAAAAAGTTGTCATTAACAACTATCGTTGCCCATATTGACAACTCATTTTTTCCTTCGAATGCCATATGTTATAATCACAACTTTCACTGTCTCATCTTCATTCCTCCACCCATCTATATCAAAAATAGAGCATACTAAACCCAAAAACAAAGCTCTCCAACTCCAACGGTGACGACACTCAAGCTCTCAAACTCCATGACATCTTCAACGCTCTCGCAACCTACCAGCTTTGGAACTCCAACTCCTTCGCAAACCAAAAGCCTCTCATGTTCTCATTTGGGCATTGTGGAAGGCGACATGAAACGAAGAGGTGGAGATAGGTGTCGAGAGAGAGAGAGAGATGTGGCGTGAGAGTGGGTGAGGGAGAGAGAAAAATAACTTATTCGTTAAGGGCAATAGGGAAATTTGACATAAGCAATATATTGCAAAAAAAATCCCACGAGACTTTTTTACAATTACGTAATTTCACAGGACCGTTTGATCGTATATTTCCTTCTCTGGGACCAAATCACAATTTTCCCTTTTTTTAAAGGCAAGCTAAGTGGCTTTAAGTGTCTACCAAACACACTCTTAAAGATTGTTTGATACGAGGAATTTGGAGAGGAGAAGAGGGGACATAAACTTTTTATAAATTTAAATTTAAAAAAATTAAAGAAGTGGGGTTAAAAGTTTTAAATTATTTTCATATTTTTATGTTACATTTTTTTTATTAAAATTTTATAATCCCACTTCTTCAATTTTTTAAAATTCAACTCTTACAATTTTTATTTTTCTTCCCTTTTCTTGTACTAAACAGCCCTTTGTGATGAAGTTTTAAAATTCTTGATAAATTTTGTGGTAGCATTTTAAAAAATAATTTCTGTTATAAAAATAAAAGAAACTTGATATAAGAGATAGAAAAGAGAAAATTGAAAAGAAAAAATAGGAGAGAATTTTTATCTTTGCCCTTGTTTACAATATTTGGCCTATCGGGCTGTGGTTGCGAAAGCAAAAAAAGAAAAAAAAAGAAAAAAGAAAAAGAAGTTTGATGAAAAAGCTCAATAACTTAGAACAAACATAAATTAATAGAGAGTAAATTAAACTCCTAAGTTAATAGAAGACCCATTAATATTCATGACAATATCTAACATGTAGCATTTAATTAATTGTTTTTGCTGTTTATAGGCTAACACTAAAAAAAACTCTATCGTGCGTAAGAGTGTTACTACTTGCTTTGAAATTTCGAAACATCGTCTTCTTCTCCTTAATTGGTAAGCTTTCTAGTTTCTCACATCGTTTTTCTCCTACTTGCACAGTCTCTCCCCACTCCTTCTTGACTCCTACACTCTTAACAATTTCTTCTTTTCTAGGGTTTCTTCTTCGTTCATCCATGCCATGAAGAAAGCCTATCAACCCATTTACCATATGGGTTTCCCGCGAAACCGGGAAATTCACCGAAATTCTCACCCTCCCTCCAATTTTCGTCCCCCCTGGAAACCAGAATTTCGTCCCAACCAACGCCTGGACGGTCCACCGGAAAACTTTTCTCAGGCCCGTCCACCAAATTTCGTCGTTTTGCTCCGCTCTACCCGCCGTGATTTCACTAGGGCGGATACCGTGGCCTTGATCGCAAAATGTAAGTCCAAGCCCAAAAGCTTCTGTGTTTTCCCCGGTGATCATGTTGCCGCTCGCCTAAATTTTATTGAGTGGTGCAACGCGCTCGAGGCCTATGTTTTCTTTTGGGAGTCTTGCCTCAGTGAAGTTCATGGCTTTACTCCAGAGCTCATATCGCATGTACTCGTGTCTTCCGACATGGATGAGCTGCGTGACCGACTTCGGGCCATTTTCGCCAGTCATGTGAAGGGCTTAATGGAAGGCAAGGAAGTCAGGAGATGGAGTGAGGAAAGTAAGAGTGCCTCCAAGGAAATTGCGCGATTAACGTATTTACTCAAGAAGCCAAATTCATTCGGCGGGTTGGAAGAGTTCCGAGAAAAGAGAAAAGGGCTAGATTCAGAGAAAGAATTGATTGAAAGGAGAATAAAGGAGTTTCAGTCCGCCATGGACTGTATATTGCAGCACCTCGAGGACAGCAGGGTGGATGAGGATGACATCTCTGTTTTCCGAAAATTGAAGTTTGATAAAACTTCAGATTGGAGGCGTATACATAGTATGATAATGCGGGAGCGTCGCAGACTTGAGGAGGGATTACCCATTTATGCTTACCGGAGGGATATTCTTCAGGAAATACATTCTCAACAGGTACCTTGTATGTACATTTGAGTTGAAAATATCGTTTTATCTTCGGTTTATTGCTGACTGGGGAGGAGCTTCCGTTTGGTCTGATCAGTCTGGCGTTAGGAACTGGTTCTCCTTCTAAATAAGGAATCAATCTTTTTTTCTTTTCCATGTATTTGATTAATGGAGAGCCAAAGCGATGATTGAGTAGTTAATTATTGGAGACTGCAGACTATTGTGAGAGAATAGCGCATTGTAGTCTGATGCAAAGAGATGCTTCAATATTGGCCTTGCTCTTTTCTCTTTGTCCATGGTTGTAGTAATTTTGGTTTGGGTGAAACAAATTCAATTTTCATTATTTAATAAAGTATCTAGATTCTGGCACTATTTAGATATTGTTTTGATTGTTCTTCTAACTATGGTATATGTACACACAGATAACGGTCTTAGTTGGAGAGACTGGTTCTGGTAAGAGTACACAGTTGGTACAGTTTCTTGCTGATTCAGGCATCGGTGCTAGTGAATCCATTATATGCACTCAGCCTCGGAAGATTGCTGCTAGGTCATTGGCACTGAGGGTACAGGAAGAAAGTAGTGGATGCTATGAAGACAATTCTATTAAGTTTTATCCAACATTTTCATCCATAAATGACTTCAATTCTGGAATAATATTCATGACGGACAACTGTTTATTGCAGCAGTACATGAGTGATGATAGTTTGTCTGGGATCTCATGCCTCATAATTGATGAGGCTCATGAAAGGAGCCTAAATACAGATCTATTGTTGGCATTGATTAAGAGTTTGCTCTGTAGGAGAGTTGAAATGCGGCTTGTCATTATGTCTGCTACAGCTGATGCAAAGCAGCTATCTGACTACTTCTATGGTTGTGGAATATTTCATGTGGTCGGGAGAAACTTTCCAGTTGATGTGAGATATGTTCCTTCTGCATATCCTGGACACTCTGGGCCCACCATTGTTGCTTCATATGCTTCTGATGTAGTGAGAATGGCAACTGAAGTTCACAGAACAGAGAAAGAGGGAACAATTCTTGCCTTTTTGACCTCACAGATGGAAGTAGAATGGGCTTGTGAAAAGTTTGAAGCCCTCTCTGCTGTTGCTTTGCCCTTACATGGCAAGCTTTCACCAGAGGAGCAGTTACGTGTTTTCCAGAATGTCTCTGGAAAAAGAAAGGTGATATTTGCAACTAATCTTGCTGAGACATCACTTACTATTCCTGGTGTCAAGTATGTCGTAGATCCTGGGTTTGTTAAAGATAGTCGATATGAACCTGGCAGTGGAATGAATGTGCTTAAAGTTTGCTGGATCAGCCAAAGCTCTGCCAATCAACGGGCTGGTCGTGCTGGGAGGACTGAGCCTGGTAGATGCTATAGACTCTACTCAGAAGATGATTATAATTCTATGGCACCGAATCAAGAACCTGAGATTCGACGAGTTCATCTTGGTGTAGCAGTGTTGAGGATACTTGCGTTGGGAGTGAAGAATGTGCAGGATTTTGATTATGTTGATGCTCCGAGTCCTAGTGCTGTTGATATGGCAATGAGGAATCTAATTCAATTAGGAGCAATTAAATTGAACAACAATAATTATGAATTAACTGAAGAAGGCAGGTACTTGGTAAAAATGGGTGTTGAGCCAAGGCTTGGCAAACTTATTCTTTCTTGTTGCCAGTATAGTATGGTCAAAGAAGGTCTTACTCTTGCAGCAGTGATGGCCAATGCAAGTTGCATCTTTTGTAGAGTAGGAAATGAAGATGATAAACACAGATCTGATTGTCATAAGGTGCAATTTTGCCATCGTGATGGTGACCTCTTTACCCTTCTATCTGTATACAAGGAATGGGAAGCTTTGCCCCGAGAGAGAAAAAACAAATGGTGTTGGGAAAACAGTATTAATGCCAAGTCCATGAGGAGATGTCAAGACACCATTAAGGATTTGGAATCTTGCCTTGAGTATGAACTTGATGTTGTTACTCCGAGCTACTGGCGTTGGGATCCTCACAACTCTTCTGATTGTGATAAATATCTAAAAAAGGCTATACTGTCCTCACTTTCTGAGAATGTGGCCATGTACTCTGGATGCCATCAATGTGGTTATGAAGTGGCTTTAACTGGGCAGCTTGTTCAACTGCATCCGTCTTGTTCGTTGCTAGTGTTCTCTGAGAAACCTAGCTGGGTTGTTTTTGGTGAGATACTCTCTTCTTCGAGTCAATATTTGGTCTGTGTGAGTTCTTTTGACTTTGAATCAATACGCACCCTTGACCCCCCTCCATTGTTTGATGTATTTCGGATGGAAAGAAAGAAGTTGCAAATGAAGATGTGGACCGGTCTTGGCTGTATTCTGCTCAAGAGGTTTTGTGGGAAAGGAAACTGTAATCTGCTTGTTCTTGTGTCACGCATAAAAACAGCTTGCAGGGACGATCGTATCTTCATTGAAGTTAATGTTGACCAGAATGAGATTCAGCTTTATGCGTCATTATGTGACATGGAATTGGCTATTGCAATGGTTAATGAAGCTCTGGAATATGAGAGAAAATGGCTACGTACTGAATGCTTGGAGAAATGTTTGTATCACGGGTCTGGGGTATCACCGCCAGTAGCTTTGTTTGGATCTGGTGCTGAGATAAAGCATTTGGAGGTTGAAAATCAATGCTTGAGTATTGATGTATGTCATCCAAATATAAGTGCATTTAGTGATAAGGATCTTTTGATGTTCCTCGAAAAGAATTCCACAGGTTGTATCTGTGCTGTGCACAAGCTTACAAATGTAGGTCAGGATGTTGAAGATAGAGAGAAGTGGGGCAGGATAACATTTCTCTCCCCTGCTGCTGCCAAAAAAGCTACTGAGCTAGATGGTGAGGAGTTTCATGGCTCATCCTTGAAAATAGTTCATTCACAGGCAAATAGTGGAGGGGATAAAACATTTTCATTTCCTGCTGTTAAAGCCAAATTATACTGGCCTCGTAGATTTAGCAAGGGATTTGGCATTCTTAAATGTGAAATAAAGGATGTTCATTTTATCTTAAAAGATTTCTATAACCTTGCAATAGGAGGCAGGTATGTTAGTTGTGAAGCTGGTAGAAGGGACTTGGATTCTATTGTGATTAGGGGACTTCATAAAGAACTGTCAGAAGCTGAAATTGTAGATGTACTAAGAACTGCTACAAGTAGGAGGATTGTGGATTTTTTCTTGGTGAGAGGAGATGCTGTTGAGAACCCCCCATGCAATGTCTGTGAGGAGGCGCTCTTAAAAGAACTTTCTCCCTTCATGCCTAAAAAGCACCCTCACATTTCTTCTTGCCGTGTTCAGGTGTATCAACCTGAGCCAAAGGATGCCGTCATGAGAGCTTTGATCACTTTTGATGGAAGATTACATTTGGAGGCAGCAAAGGCTTTGGAGCAAATTGAAGGGAAAGCATTGCCTGGTTGTCTTTCTTGGCAGAAGATAAAGTGCCAGCATGTGTTTCACAGCTCCTTGACATTCTCTTTTTCTGTTTATCTTGTGATTAAGGAACCACTGGATAAGTTACTTGCTAGCTTCCGCTGTATAAAGGGTACATAATCACTTGTAACTTCTATTTGTTTATTTTTTATTTTAATTCATATATCTATGCTTTCTATAACAAATCAACATGGCTGCAATCCCTGGTTCACTTTTTTGAGGTGAAGATTCATAATCTGATTGTTGCTTATGCTTATTCTCACCATTTCATTCTTCAATGTTATTCCCAAATTCTGTTAGAATCTTTTTTTGTTCTTATAGTTATTGTGCTGAGATGCACTCCGGAATTTTGGGGGAAAAAAGGAACTCAAGTGATTAATTTATTTTGCTTATGGGTCCTTCTGCTCTTATATTATTTTCCTGAATAGTTTTTGCAACTGGAAGTTATGTTTACAAAAATATTTATTAATTCCACTTCATTTCCAGTAACTGAGTTTCATGAGAATCTAATGTGAGACATATTGTAGTATATGGTTGAAAAAAATTATTGCAAACTTAATGGAAATTGTATCAGTAAACAAATTATGTACACTCTTGCAGATGTATTTTCGTAAGACTTGCATGGATTGTTGGAAGCCTGTTTACACAGTCATATTATTTAAATAACAGCACATTTAAATATATTTTTTATTGTGATATGAGTCCTAACACTTAACTTTTATGATTGAAGGTCTTGATTGTAACCTAGAAATGACGGCTAATGGTTCCTACCGTATCAAAATAACAGCTAATGCCACAAAGACAGTGGCAGAGGTTAGGAGACCTCTTGAAGAACTCACAAGGGGGAAAACCATTGTCCATGTGAGTCTTTCTCCTCCGGTGCTACAACAGCTACTGTCCAGAGATGGCATTAACCTTAAAAACTCAGTACAGCAGGAGACAGAAACATTCATTATTTTTGACCGGCACAACCTGACTTTGCGGGTATTTGGTTCCCCAGAGAAGGTTGAGTTGGCCCAGCAGAAGCTAATTCAGTCTTTACTCACTCTCCATGAAAGCAAACAATTAAAAGTCCACCTCCGAGGGAGAGACTTACCTCCTGATTTGATGAAGCAAGTGGTTAAGAACTTTGGGCCAGATCTCCATGGACTGAAAGAGAAGATACCAGAGGCAGACTTTACTCTCAACACACGTTGGCAGATAATCTATGCCCGTGGTAAAATGGAGCTGAAACCAAAAGTAGAGGAATTAATACATGAGATTGCTCGTTCAAGTAATCATTTGGCTGATATACTTGGGACTGGACTGGACTGCCCAATTTGCTTGTGTGAGGTGGAGGATGGTTATCAGCTTGAAAACTGCGGTCATCTGTTCTGTCGCATGTGCCTGGTGGAGCAATGTGAATCTGCTATAAGAAACCAAGGCAGTTTCCCTATATGCTGCACACATAAGGGCTGTGGGGAGCCCATTCTGCTTGTTGATTTGAAAACTCTCATATCCAATGAGAAGTTAGAGGAACTTTTTAGAGCCTCTTTGGGAGCTTTTGTAGCTTCTAGTGAGGGCAAGTACAGGTTTTGCCCATCTCCTGATTGCCCCTCCATTTACCGGGTAGCTAGTCCCAAAGCAGCCGGCGAGCCATTCGTCTGCGGAGCATGTTACACAGAGACTTGTACGAGGTGTCACTTGGAGTATCATCCATACATTTCATGTGAGAGATACAAGGAATTCAAGGATGATCCAGATTCATCTCTCAAGGAGTGGTGCAAGGGGAAAGAACATGTCAAGAGCTGCCCTGCATGTGGCTATACAATTGAGAAGGTAGATGGGTGCAACCACATTGAGTGCAAGTGTGGAAGGCATGTCTGCTGGGTTTGCCTGGATTTCTTTGGAACTAGTGATGATTGTTATAATCATTTGAGAACTATACATATGGCTATCATATAAATTGCCCTTTGCCTCCTCAATCTCCTTACATAGCTAGTGTAGTTATGTACATAATATATATACTGATATAATATGTATATACCTAATTTAAGCTCTTACATAGTAATATGGGTCCGCTGGTACAGCTTGTTTCAACACTGGTTGGCATATTCAGGTTTAGTACTTGTTTGGAGCACCGAGACAGAACTCTTCTTATGTATTTACCTAACAAGCGCTAAGAAATGCTTTACCCTTTTTCATTTCTGCAATTTTTGCATATTCGTATGTCGCTTTGTGGTAAACCAGGAGATCCCCAAAGGAAATCTACCATCTACGGCACCACAATGAATTGCAGCGATTGGATTTCTTTGAGGAAAATGTGTTGCTTTGCGTGTATTGACCATTTGGTCTGTCACTTCTGAGTGGTCTATTTTTTCCCCCACCTCAGAAAACTGACTCTACCAACCGTTACCCTATGTACCAAAAATTAATTTGCCCCCTTCTGAGATGTCAGTCCATACCCTGTCAATATTTCTCTGACTAATTATTTAAACTTAGCAACCACTGTAAGGGGCTATTTGGTACAATTGAATTGAAGGGGAGGGGAAAATTGTGTTGGATTTTTAAAAAATTAGAAGAGTTAAAAGTTTTTAATTATTTTTTCTCTCACTATTTTATCTTTATATATATTTAAATTTTATTATCCCACTTCAACATTTTATGTTCAACCCAAATTTTTCCTCCCCTCCTCTCCAAATCCCTCAATACCAAACACAGATTACACACACACTCTCAAACCGGTTGGTCTGGGAAATGATGTGATCCTAAATGGGCAAAACCAATTAAAAACTAGTTGAACTGGAAAAAAATTCCATGGTTCAACTAATATGATTGATCTTCCGTTTTTTTGTTGAAATTTTATACAGTTTCTAAGCTATGATTTAGGTATATTTACTTCTAATCAGATTGAAAAGGAAGACTAACAAACAAACGATTATTATATATATATATATATATATAAATTATAAATGATATGTATATGCCTTATAGATATTTTGAATTGCCTAATATTTCAGTTTTATTGTTATTTATCTGTGATTTTTTTTTCATATTGTTGTTATTTTTTTCTCCCTTACGTAAAATAGTTAATATATAATTAAGAATATATGTAAATTAGATGAATATGTTTTATATTAATAAGATAGTAAAGTAATATATTATCTTATTGTAACATTTTTAGCTTACTAGAAGCACTAGAAAATAATACTCCATCCGATAATAATTATAAGACTTATTTTAGAGAAGTTAAGAAAGTAAAATAAGTTATTTAATCATATTATGTTGTGTTTTATTATATTATATATTATTTCATAAATTAAATAAAATAATTAAAAAAATGATAAATTTTAATACTTTGAACTAATGTAACTAATTTTTTTATAACTCCCTAAAAAAATCAATTGTCCTTTATAATTAATTTGGTCTGGAGCGAGTACTCCAATTGTGATTGTGAGGATGCTTGATGCACAATTAAGGAACGAGATTGTAGGATAATGGATGCTACTTTACCCCACTACTTCGAAAATCCTGGCTCCTTTTACGTTAATGGAAACTAATAAAGTGAAAAATAACGCGGAGATGACTCCATTAAAGTCCATTTGACTTGGATTGAAGCTGTGGAAAAAGGGTAATTAGTAAATGCCCTTGTTAGCCTCTCACGCAACGCCATATGAATTGATCCATGAAAGCGACCCTAGTAATTCCCAATTTTCTCTCAATCTCATCCCTATCAATCTGTACCGGAAGGAAACTAAGCTTCCAATAAATTTCCATATTCTCATTTCTTTTTGTTTGCTTGTGTAATGTGTTCATAATATTCATTTTTCTTCTTCACTACCGAGTTCAGAGTTTTATCATTGATCTTCTCTTCTTCCGTTTCTCTGTAATTACCCTATCTTTACTATCCAACTGATTACTTCCATGGCTTGTGGAAGAAAATGCAGTCCAATTCCTTCCCCTCTTCAATCGCCAGAGGCGCTTCCGATGCCCTCTTGGATAATTAACTCCTACGGCGTTGCCCACAGCGATGGTCAAATCTATGTTCTTCGAGTTGTGATGACCGCCATAGCTTCCATACTTGCTCTGCTTCTCCTTGTCTTCGTCGTGCTAAGATTTTTGGCAAGTTACTGCTACTCGAGGAGATATTACAATAACAGGAGAAGCAACTCACCGATCTTGTTTGATATTCGCGGAGATTCTGCGTTCTCAGATGACGACGATGGACCGCCAGTTATGCATCCGATCTGGTTCATCAACACCGTCGGCCTGCAGCAATCCGTTATCGATTCAATAGCAATCTTCAAGTACAGAAAAGACGATGGATTAATTGAAGGAACGGAATGTTCTGTATGTTTAGGTGAATTTCAAGAAGATGATAGCCTCCGAATCTTACCTAAATGCACCCACGCTTTTCACGTTCAATGCATTGATACTTGGTTGAGATCGCGGAAGAATTGTCCCTTGTGTCGAGCTCCGATAGTTCGTGAAACGTCCGTGAGAGAGGTAACCGCGGTGACTGTGCCTGAACTTGAGATTGCCGGCGTAACTCATGTGGAGAACTCCGGTGCTAGTGGTAGGGTTGACAGTTCTCGGGTTGGAGAAGGGGAGAGTAGTCAATTGAGGGTTGAAGATGATGAAGATTCTGGGATTGTGCCCATTGAAGACGAAGCAGAAGGTGAAGTTTCAGATAAGAATTTGGTTAATTCTGAGAAGATGACAAGAGTGGGCAGATCAGTTTCAGTTCATTCTTTTCCTCCTCCTGCCTTTGAAGCACCAACTCAGGAGTTGAATTCATATTCTCTACACTCCTTTTAAGATTAGAAACGGCAAGTTTTATCTTCTCCAAGCCATATATATATATACAGCTTATTGAATCATAAATCATATGCTTAGGTTTAGTTTAATTTTTGTTCTCCATATAGAGAAGGAAGAATTCAGAGCACAGAGCCACAGTTCAACTGTTGATCCTCTGTCAAGTAGTACTGTAACAGAATCAGTAACAAGATAGATGTTTCACTTTTCCCAGGTAGCTAGCCACACACACACACACACACACACACATATGTAAGTATCTGTGTTCCC
>JBAGKO010000016.1:8989192-9000790 GCA_037177275.1 Acacia concinna
GTAGCTAGCCATATATATATATATATATATATATATATATGTATATGTAAGTATCTGTGTTCCCTTCTTAAAAACTCACAATATAAATGTTACAGTTTTGCTTCATATTTTCGTAAGAGACATTCAGTGATTATCAATTTATCAGGAATGTGACTCTGGTCTCCATTGCAGCTTCAATACTGTCAGGAATGTGACTCTGAGCTTATTATATGTCTATTGAAGTTAATTCTCATTTCACAGTTAAGTAGCATGTTTGTTTTTGTTTTTAAAAACAGTTTTTTTTAAAAAAATAATAATAAAGCTTATTTGAAAAGCTGTTTTCAATAAGTTGTTTTGAAAAAACAAAAAAATAAAATAATTTTTAAGTGTTTTTTGTTTTTGTTTTTCTATTTTTTTTTTGAGGTTGTCATGTGTTAACTATCAACATCATAGCATTGTGAATGATAATTTGCCACCCCATCACTTTAAAAATAAATTTTCTTTAAATCAATTATTCAACTAAAAAAAGACATAAAAATACAAATAAAATAGGTAAAAGATAAATAAGCAATTGTGAATTAAAATATTGAATGAATAAAAATAAATATATTAACACTTTAAGTATCTTAATCAACACCTGTAAAACTTATTTGTCTTTTACATATTTCAATTGTATTTTTTTTTGTCTTTCTCCCATTCTTCAAATGGATTTTTTTAAAATTTTAATAACACTTTAATAAAATAACTGTGTCGGGAAAGAAGTTAAAAACAGAGAAATATATCCTAAATATGCCTCAAATTGATATCAAATTTTCCCTATTAAAATTCTCTCTCCCTCTCCCTACATTTAGAAATTATTATATCATGTTTCTCTCTTTCCAAAAAAAGGAAAATTAAATAAATGCAAGGTTCAAAAACAGTAATTAATAACTTCTAAGTGAACTTATAATCAGGACAAAAATTTTCTTCGACAAATAGACTTATAATAGGCACTAGAGAAAATCGGGAAACATCTTTTCAGTAAAAGTTTTATTGGTCTTTTCCACCATTTTAACTTTTTAATTTATACTTTTTTGAAAATTAAATCTAAATTACTAAATTCAATCCAACCCTTTGTAATTACAATTGTCTTATCCCAGTAGAAGATACAATAACATGAAAGCAAAGTCCTGTTTTCCCAGCTTATACGGCAATTTGATAGGATGTCTTAATCTCCTTTACGTGTCCAAGTAAAAGAGAAATTTAGTAAAGTATTACTCCTCCGGTCCTTATTATAAGAAGGCACTTTATATTAATGCTTATTTGTTAATTTTACTCCTATACTTAATCTTTAAATAGAGTAAAAATGATGAAAAAAAATAATTTAAAATATATTTAATAAGTTACTGTCATTCTTTAGTTCATATAAATTAGATGAAGTACCTAATAATGAGGACCAGACGGATTAATACAAAAGCAATATGAAAAATTAGCTGTTTTTCCTTTATTTTTTCGCATGCGGATTTCACAACAAAATCTTGTGGAAATATCACACAGAATAAGAATGGGGGTTACAACAAATCAAAATATTGTTGATAGTCAAAGCCATCTCTTATAAACCAAAATGTAAAGTCTCTTCACCACCTGACCAACAATAAAATAAACCAGAAACAGAACAACCAAAAACCCAAAATAAGACAGAGGCAGGTCAGTGAATCCCAGGACTTTTCCAATGGGTGTGAATGGAAGACCAATCCCAATAGCAGAAATCACAACAGAAGAACAAATCACAGGCCATGAAGCTACGTCCTGTACAAATGGAATTTTCTCAGTACGTATCAAGTGAATAATCAGAGTCTGCATCAGCAACCCTTCAATGAACCAAGCTGAATGGCAAAACTTTTGATCCTCAAAAGCCTTATAATAGTAAAAAATGAACAAAAGAGCCCCAAAATCACATAGAGTACACACAGGATTGTTCCACAGTAAGAACATAGGTAACCCTCTCTCTGACCATTTCTTAGGAGTCTTCACATAATCTGCCTCCATTTTGTCCCATGGGATAGCTATCTGTCCTACGCTATACAGGAAGCTCTGTGTAAGAAGTTGCCTCGAAGTCACCGGCTGGAATTTAAGCATCAAGGTGGCTATGAGGAGGGAGAAAACACTTCCTAGGTTGGCAATAACTGATGTTTTAATGTATTTCATTGTGTTCCCATAAGTGAGTCTGCCATGTTCTACTCCTGCCACAAGAACATTAAGATCCTTCTCTAGTAGTATAATATCTGCCATATCTTTGGCAATTGCGACCCCCGAGTCCACTGATATGCTTACATTTGCAGCATCGAGTGCGAGTGAATCATTAATACCGTCTCCTAAGAACCCGACAACATGGTTTCCAATTGTCTGTAAGGATTGAACTACGCGGAGTTTCTGAATCGGAGTGAGCCTTGCTAGTACTGTGGCTCTTTTGACAGTTTCATGGAAGGTTTCTTGGTCTAGTTGGTCTAGTTCAGGCCCTGTGATTACATGGTTGGTTCTGATACCTACTTCTCTGCACACCCTCATGGCTAAGGAAAGTGCGTCACCTGTCAAAACTTTTGCTTTCACCCCTTTCTCTGCTAAGCGCCACAGTGCTTGCTCTGCTGAGTCCTTGGGAGGATCATAGAATGTTATAACGCCAAGGAACACCATGTCTGTCTCAACATTTTCTTCACTGGTCTTACTTCCTCCAGTACTTGTTTCACCGGTTTGCTGAAAAAAGATGGACAAAATGAAATTGCCGCATAGCCAGACATAGTAAAGCATTTGTTGAATGATTAAGACAAGAAGCTAGCTTGCCAAACTAAATGCCCAACTAGCTACAGAAATTTCAAATACTAGGATATTACTGGTCTCATACGCCATGCTATTGTGTCTATAACCCCAATCAATCTCAATAACACCCTTAAAAATAACTTTGACATCTCATAAAATAAAACTCTTCTCATATAATTATCTCTTACAGTACAAAATCACTTAAAATATACAAAATATCCATATAATGTGTGTAAGCCTTCTTTCATTTGTAGTTAATTCAAAATCCTTGAGAAGGAACCACAAGCAGATGGTTGGATGGTAAATGATTTAGTATTCCTTAAATAAGACAAAAGTTTGAATATCGTGTATTAGAAAGATCATACTATCTTTGGTCCTTAATATAAGATCTCACTCGTACTGCAAATTGCATTACAAGCAAGATCTTATATTAAAGAGTGGAGGTAGTATTTATGCAAGACCTTCTCTTTAATTAGGGTCAACCTAACTTAGATATAAATGATTTGATAGTACTAAATGAAACAAATAAGAGAATAGAAGACGCACCATTTCTAGCTTCTTAACAGCTACTCCTATAATTCTTAATCCTTCATTGCTCAATCCTTCCGCCAAGGCTAAAATTCTGTTATAATCATCAGAAGAAAACTTGGAAACTTCATTGTTATTGAAATTCTCAATGAAAGAACAAACTCTCATTACTTCCTCCAATGCCCCTTTAGTTACCATGAACCTGCCAAATAACTGGGACTGTTTGTCTTCAATAGGAGACTCTGTTTCTATGACGACAGATACTCTTCTACGTATGAAATCAAAAGGAATCTCATCTATTAGTGTCCATTTTGAGGGCTGGAATCTGAATCCATTTGAATATACAAAAGCCAATATGGCATCATCCAGAGGATACTTCTGATCTGTCTTGAAGTAAGAATTGAGGAACGCAAAGCGTAAAACTTTCTCTTGCATTGTCCCCTGGCAGTCAAAATGATTTACCATAATGGCACGGTTCATTGTCAATGTACCCGTCTTGTCAATACAAAGGATATCCCTGTAACAAAATAATTAAAGTATATATTAAAAAATTATGCTAATTTCAACGGTTAGACTTTGGGTCCGGGCCCCACCTTGATGAGCCAGACTATTTGATTATAAAATGGCAAAACTTCTTTATTAAATAAAGAAATTAAATCAGAATTTATTTCATTGAGTGAATTGAGGTCAAAACAGGAGATATTTACTAATAAATGATAAAGATTCTGCTAAAATATCATCAGCCTGATGATATAAATAGGGGTGTCTCCCTCAGTTATCCCTCGCCCTAGCCATTGAGTTTTTTAGCCATCTCTACTTCTCTCTCACTCTTCCTCTCTTGTGTGGTGCATCTGTTGTGCCACTACTGTTTAGGCTCTAATAGTCTCAACCCTAGATGCCACTCAGATCAGGATCCAATACATTTTTCTCCCCCTCTTTATTTTCACACACAAACAAAATGAAACTGATGTAAACAAACTTACATAGATCCCATGTTGCGTATCGATGCTAAACTCTTGACTATACATCGGTCTTGGGCCATAGCGAGTGCTCCTTTTGCGAGGCAAGTATTGATAATGAGGGGAAGCATTTGAGGAGTGAGGGCAGATGCCACAGTGATGGCAAAAATGACACTAGTGCTCAAATTTTCAGAGGTAGAGTAATCTGTTACAAATATGACTGTCACTACCACCAACATGATAGACACAAGCACAAAAAATATCCACCTTAGGCCATTTTCAAATTCATCTGGTGGCTTATTGTTCCCAATCTTTAAGAACATAGTGTTCACGTATGTTTTTGATCCTGTTGATATAACTAGGCCCGTCCCAGTTCCAGATACCACGTTTGTGCCCTGTGATGATATAGTTATAAAGCAGTCAGTTCTCACTTCCAATTTGATAAAACTAATTTTGGGCATGAAATTCTTAACATCAAAGGCCATAGAATATTTAATAATATAGGAAATCTGATGCAAATTTGGATCCTTTTGTTTAGGAAACCAAGGCACCTCATGAAGTCATTGTTGAGACTAAGGTTTCCTTTGAAGCAAAACAATGACTGTAATTGAATCATCCACTATGAGGCAAATATACTTAGTAATTTCCAAAAGAAATTTATATGGTGGCCCCATCCCATAAGGCTCCTACCAAATGGGGTTTAATGATAGTCAAATGTACGCAGCCTTGCACCTTTAAGTTGAGAGGCTATCTCTATATTTTGAATTTTTGACTGTGGGTCACATGACAATAACCTTTATTATTACCATAAAAGAAATTTATAATTCACTAGAATTTTTTCTTGTGCACCGTCCAGGTAGTGTTAGTTGTATGCAAAAATAAATATACAAAGGCTGAAAATTACCCAAGCCATTAATTGATTTGACCAAGCCTGATGGTCCTGCATGATTAGGGCTTGTTTGGTAACTTCAAATAAGTTACTTATAAGTGACTTATTGCGCAATACAATAAATATCACTCTCACATATTTACTTCGTATTCCATAATAAGTAACTTATAAGTCATTTCAAACATAAAACAAAAAATAGTGGAAGAAAATGGTAACATGCTAGGTCTATGTAAAACCAAACATTTTAGATTAGAACACTTATCATAAGCCAAAATACACAAATCTGGCTTCATACACAATATATGTATTTTAAAGATAAATTTTCCGATGAAACAGCAGAAATGAATTACACTTACTCACCATGAAACAAATATTCTTTAAATCCAACAAAGGAGTGCTCAGACTTTCTCTGACATCGGCAGTTTTATCAGTTGTCAGAGATTCCCCAGTTAGTGAGGACTGGCTGTTAAAAAAAATAAAAATAGAAGGAAATTCATTGAAACAACTTTCAGCATAAAAGAATTGGAAAGAAAAATCCTAGCTTAATTACCTTACAACAAGATTCTTGGAAGATAACAATCTGACATCTCCAGGAAAGAGGTCACCAGGTTCAAAAATCACAATGTCACCAGGAACTATATCCCTCTGATCAACTTGAACTACTAATTCTTGCTGCACAAATCTACCTGCACATCGTTGAACTTTTATTGGGCATCTCAGAAATTCCGAAAGCTTCATGGCTGCTTTTGAACTGCTGTACTCCTACAAGAGAAAAACGAGGGAATTCAAGAACAAGAGTAAGCATAAAGGAAGATAAGATAAAGCATTTGACCAAACAAATGAAGGTAGAAGAAAATCACCTGACAGAAACGAAGGGTGACACTGATAAAAACAAGTGTGAGCATGATACAACCATTTGAAATGTCAGAGGTTACGAAGGACAAGCTTGACAAGAAAATCAGAATGATATTGAAAGGATGAAACAGTGCACTCCACAGAAGTTGCCACCATCTTGGAAAAGTATGTTCATAAAGAACATTTGGTCCCTTCTCCTTCAGTCGCCTCTCTGCCTCGGCGAAACTTAAGCCTGTGTTGCACCCAACAAAATAGCCTCTTCATTGAGCAGCTAAATTGGATTGAAATGTGAATTACACGAAATTCAACATGTACCTACCTCTTTCAGTGGAACGAACGTACTCAAAGACCAAGTTTCTATCTGAGCGAGCCAAAGCATATAACCACGAGTAAACTCTTTCTTCTTCCTCCGTCCTCGAGCCACCATCCACATTCTCTGCAAGCAAACGTACAATAGGGTTAAATTCAAAGAAAATGTAAAAAAAAATTAAGAATGTACTTCATTCCACTTAAACACCAAACACTGAGGGAAGAAAGAATTAAAAGGAGGAACGAAAAGAATAGGCACAAAGGGGGAAATCATACTTGCAGTGAAGACGCGTCGGAAAAATCCTAAAACAGATAGGGGAAAGAGTTGTCTGTGAGGAGCATTGGATTTTTGGATGAGGGTTTGTCTGATAGAACGGGGAAGCATGTGGGGCTTGTACGAGAGAAGAAGAAGAAGAAGAAGAAGAAGAAAGAACTGTACTGTAGAAAAATGGCGGCAATAGGAAATGGATTGAGAAGAAAGAGCATATTGGGGCTAAGGGTTTGGATTGGATATTACTTGAAATTGAAAAGGGGAAATTGAAGAAGGTGAAAAGAAGGTACTCTCCAGCGGCTAGTGAACTCTGACTTTCCCAGTTAGTTATCTCCAACTACCATACCACTTTAGACAGTTAGGTACTACTTTCTTTCTTCCCGCCAGGTTCTTTATATTCTGAATTAGGTTAAACCCTCCTACGTTAGTCTTTTGAAACCTATATATTACTAGTTTACTACTATGAATTAATGACTCTGTGTGAATTTTGTTTTTATTTTTATTTCAAAAAATCATAATCAATTCAATTAGGGGAAAAAGACTTATAAATAACGTTTAAACACTAAAAGCCTTTAAAGATGACTCAAATTTTGTAAATGGCTAATGAGGGGCTCTGACAAAAATTAAATATAAAATGATTAAAACTGAGTAGATAATAACTAAAACAAAATGACTAAAACTCAACAGAGAATAATTAAAACTGACCAATTTTTTGCCATTCATTTGTTATTTACGAAATTTGAGTAATCTTTTAGAGTTTTTAATATTTATGAGATATTTATTTGTCTTTTTCTCTTCAATTAATATATTTACTCCCATCCTATAAGCTGGCAAACCAAACTAGATACTTTAAAAAAGTGGTTAAACTTAGTTAAAAATAATAAATATGTTTAAAATAATTTATTTTCCTAAATATACCCTTATAAAGGGTAGGTAATATGGAGAAATAGAATAAATATCAGTATCACCGATGACCGAACTTTTAATTAATGCATAATATATAATTAATAAACAAGACTCAGTGTCATACTCATACTACTTTTGGTTGGCTGTTATAAATAATGACATTTAGGACCCTCATTAAAAGAGATGCCTTTTAGAAAAGATGACATGCGATTTTTACATAATAATAAAAAATAAACAACTCAATTGACTTTCTTAATTAATTTCCATGAATTAGTAAACTAAGTTTAATACTTAACATGAGATGGGAATAATATTTAGTACTTACATTGTGTTTATTTCATATTTTGTTTCAATGTCCTTGTGGATTTTTTTTTACAAGCTATCAATATTCAATAGTCTAAAATATTTTTACTCATGTATGGATTACGGTGTGCTGAGTAATTATAAAAATATTCAAAGGGTATATTTCCTCTAATCCTTATTATAAGACATCTATTATAATTTTTTGTGGACTAAGAAATGGAAATTAAATTATTAATTAATCCAGACTTGATGAATGTTTCCAACTTTATCCCTACTTTAATGATGTGGATTTAAATAAGTTAATTAAAAAAGAGAACATAATGAGAAAAAAAAGTAATAAATAAGCTAGTTAAAGGTAGTTGGCATTTTATAATAAAAGTTAAGGAGAGTATAATATACTCTTATAATAATTAATATAAGATTTATTTAACTAATTTGATTAGATTATAGGAGTTAACTAATTAGTTGATAGGGAAAATTTCATTTTAATACCTTCTGAAATTGTAAAACTAAAAAACGTCTGTTAACATTTTAAAAAGATACTAAGATACCATAAACCAAATTTGATTTTTTAAATTGCTTGATGCAAATAGTAGCGGGATTCACAAGTCTTGTACTGACTACTGTCTCTCTCTCTCCCCTTAGTTAGCATTGTTCATTTGATACTGATATTGACACTGATTGACAATGAGTGACAGAGAAGATGGAGATATCAGCTATTGACGTGAACAATAATAGGATTCGCAACACTCATAATATGATTCGCAAGACTCGTAATGGGATTCGGAAGTCTCGTAATGGAATTAGTAAGTCCGTGCTAATCACTGTTCACATAAGCCAATTTGAAAAACATAATTTAGTCTATAGTACTTTAGTGTCTTTTTAAAATATTAACAGATTTTTTTGGGTTTTGCAATTTACAAAGATATTCAATTGAAATTTTTCCTAGTTAACATGACATGTTTTTTTTTTAAACATTCCAATCATCTTCATAATACCTTTCATCTATATCTTGAGTATTCTTAAAGGAGTATTAATTAATAATTTTAGAAAAATTGATAAAAATAAGAAATGAACCTTACATTTATAATAACAAATATTAACTCTCTAATTAGGTTCTACATAAAAATACCAAAAGAGTAAAATATAATGATTTGAACCTCAAGACTCCAAACTTCAAAATGATTATGTTTAGATTTCATTATCCTTCGTCATGTTACATTCAATTATAAATATAAGATCCATTTGACTTTTTAAAAAAATTAAAAGAAATAATTAAATTATTTAAAGTACATATATTTATTATATTTTTTAAATTGATTTGTCTAACTTATAAATTGATACTCCCTCCGGTCCACAATATAGGGCATTTCAACTAATTCGTGGGAAACAATAATGGTAGTTAATTCATTTAATATGTTATAAATTGTAATTTTTTTCACTTTTACCATGGTGCAAATTAAAAATTAGTATTAATTGTAGGGACAAAATTGGAACATGAGCATAATTATCTTATAAGTACTTTATATTGTAGACCAAACAATTCTTCTAGAAGTACCCTATATTGTGAACCGGAGGGAATATATAATTTAGTCATATACAACATATAATATAATTGAGTAGCTTATTTAACTTAATATCTAAAATAAATAAATCAAGGCTTATACCAACAAAACATGAACCCTGTCCTACTTCAACGAAATTTTGACCCCAAAAAATTTAGAATACACATTCTTATTTGATTTTATTTTTTGCCTCGGTACAGTACACATTAGATGAATAACGTTGTCTAAATTTTTTTAAATTGCTCAATTTTTATGCTAAATAATATACTAATATTTTTTAATTGATAAGCTCCTTTTTGATTTTAAATATAGAAATTATATAACTAATTTATAAAAATTAAGCAACTAATTAAATTAGTTATTTGTAAAACACGTGTTCGTTCTCCTAAAATATCCTTTTAATCATCTATATTGAAGTTACTTTAATTGATAGAAACCTTTTTTAGTATATGAAATAAATGGGAACAGTTGAAGAAAAACTTTTTAATTTGGATAAAATTGAAACATTATATTTAGGATTGAAGTGAACCTTTTAACTGACAATTCGAAGGAGTTTCATTTTAAATACTAAAAGTACAATGGGGGTTTGCTGTCATTTAGAATCCAAACATTTCTTTTATATATATTGAAGTAGAAAAAAGAGAAAATTGGTTAAAACTAAAATTACAACTTTAGAAACTCTATTGGCTAGGAAGGCAAAAATAAAATAAAAAATAAAAAAATCTATTGGCTAGAGAGATCCCAATTTAGGCAGGTGCAAAACTAATCTCCATCTATCTCTGCATTAGAAGTATTTTGTATATATCCTTCCCATAGAGGAACCCACAATGAACAGAGGATTAGTCCTTGACTTATTGAGTTGGGGGATACCTTACGAAAGCAAAAAAAAGAAAAAAAAAGTCTTTTGTATATAATGACAAGCACACAGCTAAAGATGATGTATTACACCTTGTTCAAAGTGGATGATGAGTGTCAGCTGTCTCTAAAAAATGAGGGGTTCGTGAATGTTTTGTGTATTGTTTTATTATTATATTTTATATAAAATAAGTGATATTTAGAGGCAGCAGGTATAGTTGGGAATTCGGGCTGACCCCGGCTTTTAGCGGGCTGGCACAAACCCGAGCATGGCAGGTGGCCAACCCATGTAAATGTCATTAATATTTTTGATACAAAAAAAACATACACTCTCTTTTTCTTATTCTCACCCCTCTTTCTTTCACCAACTCTTATCAAACTCCATTCTTTTCATATATTTGTGTTAAGCAACCATTTTTATTTTCATTGTCCTTTTTTTTCCCCACCCCACTCACATCACAAAAATATATAAATTCCTCTATTTTAAATTTAATAATAGTAGACTAAATAAATATATTACAAATATAAAAGTATTATAGAAAATATATAAGAAAGTAGTTAAACATAACATAAAACAAATTGGAAGAAGAGTATTTAGATTTATTATTTAAAGAAATGCTTGAAGAAATTTATTTTTTTTTTAAAAAAGCTAAACGGGTTGGTGGGCTGGCCCGCGGGTCAACCCGTTTAGCCTGAAAATAAACTGGTTGGCAAAGTGCCAACCCGAACCGGGTTGGTAGGTTGGACCCACCAACCTGGCCCAAATTATTAGCTATAACAGCAGATACCCCTGATCTTATTAAAATTAAATTGTACCATGTCCCTCGAGCTTATAAAATGTTGAAAAAAAAGTATTTTCAACCAATTTTGTAGAAAAGAAAAATAGTAAACAAAAAAGAAAGCAAGATGGGCAAGGAATTCGAATTAAAGGAGTAAAAAGATAATATCGTACTAGAGAGACTGGTTGGTATAGAACTACAGATAAATAGGTTATAAGTGGGATTGGACCATACAACTTGGAGGTTTTTATTTTTATGTTTTGCCAAATACACCTTGGAGGTTGTACTATATAGCGCCAACCCGAATAGCCTAATATTGCAACATGTGAACAGATTAGACCACTAATCCCGAACGCAGTATATATGTTGCACGGTACATGTACTATTTTCAAAAGGGAGAATTTTAGAAAAATACCTTCCTAAATTTCAAAATCCTAAAAGGGATGTTAACATTTTAAAAAGACACTAAGGTACCATGGATCAAATTGAGGTTTTAAAATTTTGCTGACATGAACAGTAACCAGCATGAAGTAGCAAAAACCATTACTCTTATGGTGAAAACCATTACTCAAATGGTGAAAATCCGACACTGTTATGTTACAGG
>JBAGKO010000016.1:9015767-9027680 GCA_037177275.1 Acacia concinna
TTACCCTATATTATTTAGGGGTTTTTCCACGTAAAATCTGTGTCTCCTTTATCTTCATTATTATTTTCTCAAATTATTAGTTGCGATTTTGCTCTATCTGACGATCCTATTTCACAAAAGTGTTGGGTTCATTGCTCTGTCAAAATGAAGAAGACAAAACTCAATTGGGTCGTTTGGATATCGTGCATTTAATTATGGTAAGTATTCTCTCTAAAGATTTCTCAATTCTCTCTCTCGTACACATATTCTAAACCAACCCAGATTTTCTTTTGCCAAATATGGAACTTTCTATTCTTATAGAAATTAACAGAAAGGCGAAATTAAATATGTACAACTTTGAAGTTTATGCGTTTTATATAACGAATCCTTTAAACTCTTAAATTTATGCAGATCATTCCAGTGTTATTAATTTTGTTCATTATTTATCTGTACATAAATTAAAATTTAAGGGCTTAATTACACGTATAAACTCAAAGCTTGAGGTAGTTATACACATAAAAACATAATTTAAGAGGTATATAATTGAAAGTTTAGTTGGGTTTTTTGTTAAGTTTTAAAGTTTAAGTTGTATAAGGTTCAAAGTTTAGTAGACTCAATTACATTAATTTAGCCTATTCTAGATTTGATGATTAATGGTTCATCACAGAAATTGCTGTGAAATTATTATAAAAAAATAGGGCAATAGATATGTTTTTTGCAGGCATAATACTCCGTAGATATTTTGCAAAGTAAAAGTAGTCTCGTTCATTATTAATTCTTCTGTCCCATCAACGGCCCACCCGAGTTCCAGATTTGTAAAGATGCGTTTTCCGTCCGTTTCTCAAAAAAAAAAAAAACAAATGGATATGGTTTAGGGCCTGTTTGGATCATAGTTTGAACTCATAATTTGGTAGGTTTTGAGGTTGGAAATCATGGTTTGGCCTAAAATTAACAAACACCTCAAACAATTTTAAAACCATGATTTGACAAAACGTTAAGTTTCAAACCATAGTTTTCAGAATGAAATTTTTCTTACTTTTGAGAATAGCTTTTACGGATTCCGAAGTAAGTATGTTTGTATTAGCTTTTGAAAATAACTTTTACAGATTCTGAGGTAAGTATGTGAAATGAGTTTTGTCTCGGCTTGCGCAAACCTAAGTTTAAATTTTCAAACACATGCTTTCTCTCCTCAAATTTGCCTTTTCTCGATATTCTCAATTCGGTGGCTCTGTTTCTTTTCCTTTCTTTCTTCAAATAAATCAAATGTTGCAGTGCTTCTTTTTTTTCCCCTTTAATTTGTCCTTTTGCCAATCGTGGGTTTTAATCACTGATCGCTACTGCGGTTGCTATTACCCGGTTTCAATTATATATATATATATAATGTTCAAAGATGCATTGCTAGGAACTTTTTAAAATACTTCAATTATAATCCTCGTTATATTGAGCACATCTCTTTTAATTATAAAATCTGTTATTATTCTTTTGTTTTCTTTTAAATTGTGGTATTTATTATTAATTTTTAATGTTAAAATAAATAATATTACATTATAACCCTTACATGTAATTATTGCAAAAACTAATGTCCTTTTTGGTCATTTTACACTAAAAAAGCTATTATTATGATATTTACCCAAACACTCCCATTTTATCTAAACCTAGATTTTCACAAAAGCTGTTATGAAAAATCTATTCTGGAAAATCTATTCTGCTTCAAAAGTTATTTTGTAAAAATCAATCCAAACGCCCCTTAGTCTTTTTTTTTTTCAATTGAAATCTTTATTATTGTTTTAAAGTATTTGTTGTGATAAGAGATATTTTGTGCCCATGGACAGCAACATGAAACGATCTATTTCAATCCCATCAATTCAATATAATAAAAAATTCATTGTTTTTTCATAAGGGTATATTAAATTTTTGATCGTGTTGATTGCTATCGTGCAATAAACTATAGGATTTGTTGGTTGCTGGGACTGATAAAGCATCAAGTACGGTGGAATGGGCTATGGCGGAGCTATTGCGTAATCCAGAGAAACTAGAAAAACTCTGAAATGAACGTCAACAAGTCATAGGTGATGAAGACATTAAAATAGAAGAATCACATGTTACAAAGTTGCCATTCTCAAGGGCAGTAATGAAGGAAACTCTTCGCTTGCACCCACCAGCTCTATTGTTAGTACCTCGCAAAGCACTAAAAGATGCAGACGTCTGTGGCTTCACAGTGCTAAAATATGCACAAATTCTTATCAACGTTTGGGCTATGGGAAGAGACTCAAGTATATAGTGTAGCCCTAATCATATCATGCCAGAAAGGTATTTGGGGAGTTAAATTGATGTCAAAGGTCATGATTTTCAACTCATTCCTTTTGGAGCAGGTAGAAGAATATGTCCTGGTTTGACATTGGCTTTCAGGTCAATTAACTTGATGTTAGCTTCTCTTATCCACAAGTACAATTGGAAGCTAAGTTAGCAGATGATCTCCATCCTATTAAAAATGGTACGTTCACCCTCTTAGAGCCATTCCAACCAATATTTAGTTGCACTATACATTATTCAAATTTTGTAATAGAATTGCACTCCGCATGCCAATAGCTTATCGTTTGGCAGCATGGAAGTTTTTGTTTGTAAGTGGCAAGTCGTAAGCTCAATACCAACAGCCTGATCCCCAAGCCATTAGTGTTTGAGCATCTATCAATCAATAAATGCACTACTTAAGAAATGCTATAAATAATAAAAAGGAAAAAAACCAATAAATTATCCTCCCTTGATATAATGTGTTGAATTTACGACAATATTCAATGTAGAAGTAGAGGTGATGCTTAGAGCTTATGCATCATGACTTGTATTATGTGCATGCAGTTCTCAATATTTGAGCTTTGCTCACTGTGAGATCTCATTCTTAGATGCTTTAAAAAAAAAGGATATAACAATTGATGAACCTCTTCATTAGGTACTCAAATTACTCTAGATTAATGTAGTACAACGGCACAATCTCAGACCTTTAATTTCATGGTGTAGAAGATCATTCATGCCACAAATTCTTTTTTTGTTTTTCTTGTTTTGTTATTTTGCCTGACATCACCTTCACCAATTCAAATTATCAGCAATACGCCAGTCATCAAAGGATCTTGCAAGAATAATATATCATGCCATCTTCCCTAAGAATGAAGCAAGATAACACCATCTGCATGCAAAAGAGTTTTCAAGAAAAGGGAAAAGATAATAGAAAACAATAGAAGAAATAAAAAGAACATATTCTATACACAAAAAAGAAGACGACGCCATTATTCAAAGAAAAAGATGAAGGAAGAAATCAAAATTTATCATCATCAAAGAATTTATGTCAGTTAAATTTCAACCCGATCTAATGGTTAACGAGTGATAAATAGTTGATTTACCAATGTTGCCCAGTAAAGCTGTGTTTTTTGCTTTCTCTCTTCTTTTCTCTCACATGGCTGCACAATTAAATCTCTCCGATGAAAAACCTAATATCGCTCCTCTCTACTTAAATAAGAGAGATACAATGGGCCTCAAATTTAGAAACTATGACAGAGCATTCTTTCTCACAAAGAATAAGTAAGAAACTTCCTTTTTTCACTCTCCTTTCTTTTTCTTTCTTTTTTTCTTCTTTTCAAAAATAGGAAATACATAAAATTTAAACATAGGGTATTCTTCATTGAATTTTAACTGAAGGGCTTGGAACCAAGTTTACTCTTTTAAGGATCTAACCGATGTAAAGCAAGGCCATCGTTTGCCCCATCAACAGTTGGGGATATTTTTTGTGGTAGTTACATGTTTTTTGAGGTTTCTTATAACCAAAATTGGTTTTAAATGTAGTCATTAGAGATAATTGTTAAAAATTGTAATTATTTAAAAAAATCAAAGATCAAAATTCAAAATATATATTTACAAATACTAAATTGCTTTAACCAAGCGTCCAAGTGTTCTACGTTCCCTTGCCGGCAAAAAAAAAAAAAAAAAGTGTTCTACGTTCCCTCTTACCTTTAAAATTTTATGCAAATTGGTGTAGATTATTTTTTTTTAATGCCTGTGTTTATTTTTAGCCTGAATAATTGCTTTTCAACCGAAAAAATCTTTAATTTTCTTCCTATCTCTTTCAAATTTGAATGATCCAGCTATACGTCAAAACATAAATATCAGAGTTTATTTAATGAATAATTTCTCCTGAAAATTTTGCCCCAAAAAAAATTCCTCTTGAAAATTCAAATAACCTGTCCTGATTTCAGGTCAAAAAAAGAAAATTAAACCGTCCTGTCTTAAAGCCTCGGAAATCAGAAATAGAACATCAACATTGATTAGTTCGAAAATTCAAAAAGGAAAAAAATAAAAGCCTGATGATAAGAAGCTAGCACACTAATAATGCTAGCCACATCAGAGAGCGTCGAGGTTGACATTGATGGAGAATTCGGAGTGGTGGGTTTGATCCGCAAAGCAAGAGCAAATTGCATATACACACGCACACACATGAAGTTAATCTACATAATTAGGTTATTTCTTATTTGTAACTTCAAAAAAGTTTAAAGAACTTTTCCAATTAACATAATCCAGCTACTCTCCTCCCATCTTTTTATAAGATCCAAAGTTTTGAATTGGTTTGAAACTTTTTAGAAGATCCAGTTTGAGGTTATTTGTGTAATACCCCAAAATTCCCACATAGAAACATAGTCAATGATTATGTCAATCAATATAGAATTTTAAGGGAATTTCCACAAAAAGTATTGTGGAGGCAGTCATGTTGTTGTAAGGTGTTGGATGACCAAATGATATCCAAAGATCAAGAGATTTTTCAAGATGAAAGTAGTCATCCTAATCTTTAAATTTATAGGTAACCAAATTAATTGGATTAATCAATATTTAACAATTAACTTTCTAACCTCCTCTATTACCTCTCATTTTATTTCCTCTGACTAAACTCATGGGCTGGTACTTACCCATGTAACTGGTAGTTTAACTCAACAAGCTCACCGGTCGAGTGATATAGATCGGCCAAAATCAATAGAGTACAAGACTAGATCATGGGTTCCCCCAGTATATCAGTAGAGTGTCAATGCCCTATTAAACACAATGGGGTAAAGGACTAACCAGTGTACACCTAGAAATCCACCACCTTATTTCCTCTTTATATAAGAATTCACCCCCTTATTTCCTATAAGAATAACCTCCCATCAAGATCCACATCCGCCACCCCCTCTCATATCAATTACTCATGAGATATAATTATACTCAACAGATATAATAATAATAAATCATCACATTCCATTATCAATTCACAAATCAGGAGAATTTTCAATATCATAAATCAACATTAAATTCATATAATATTATATTATTATCTATTACCCAATAAAATAAGTCTCACAAGACAATTTCAATAATAAGATAACTCCATAGCACATATCACAAATCAATTGTAAATTTATGTTATGTGTGTGTGTGTGTGTGTGTGTTTTTAAAACCACTTATAAGCATGACACTAGCATGCACAACAAGAGGAAAGTGGTTACATCTCACCAATACAAAATTTACCATAAGAGTTCAATAATCAATAGATGATCCAACCGTTTCAAATGTCAATTTGGATGTCCCGCCACACTAAACAACTTTCACTCTGATCTAACGGTGAACAAACATGTAACTATTGTTTTACTAATAATGCTTCATGTTAGTGTGAAAATTGTTTAACCTACTTCAATTCTAATTTATCACGTTAGGCTCCGAAGTCTCTATCTTATCATATGTGTGTATTTATTTATTATTCTTATAAGTAACTTTAATATTTCTAAATCTTAAATCTAATATCATAAATCTTTGAATTATTTCCTATAATATCTCTTAATCTAAATATATTCTTATCAAATCCACTATACACAATATATCTTTTCAAATATTTAAATCAACTTTAGAAATCTTTATTTGTCCAATCTTAACAATATATTTTTCCCTTTTCTAGAAAATTTTGACTTTAATTATATTCTTTAAAAATAGAACTTACCTAAAACAATTTTTCTTTTATTATTGTTAACACTAAATACATACAATTTAATTCTCCTGATACTCTAAACTCTTATTAAGTTTATATATTAATTATTTAATTAATTCATTAAAAATTGGGATGTTATAAATGGGGTTTAGAGATGAAATTTGATGAACCTAATTGTTCCATTGCGTTCAAAAGAGAAAATTATGGGGGGTTTATGTTGACCCCAAAGTCTGAAAAACCCTCGAACGCAAAATGACAAAAATATGTTTAAAAACCTAAATTTAGACTCCCAAGGGTAGTATGGTCATTTGAAATTGAATTTTCCCAAACTAAGGTAAAAAATTGGATTCTCCATTCTAAATTGTGTACGGGTAGGTCAGCTCATAATTATTGGAAAAGTGAAATCAGACCAAATATAGGAAGAAAGTAGACTGGTAACTTAAGAATAGTTTTGTGATTGGGTGCTTTTATAGAGAAATAATCAATGTTAGGCAATTAAGAAATAAACTTGAATGAGTAATAACTCATTTGCATCATATTTGGGTTCGTAGGATATGATATTTGCCTAGGCAGGACTAAAAACTGTTAGACGCCGGAAAGACTTTATGTAGTAACTCTGTCTTTCATAATGATTGTGGTATACTACATGTATTGTATGCCAACATGAAATTGAGATTGAAATGCGGGGACGCCCGGGAGACGGTGTTATTCTTCAGAGTTCACTGTTAGATTGAGATGGGTTGATGCCCATGAAACAATGTGACCACTTTTGGTTCACCATTGGCCTGTGACAGGAAGATGCCCATGAGGTTGAGGCGGGGATGCCCATGAAGCGGTGTGATTGGTTACTGTATACCGTGAGGCTTGAGTCATGTATTATGCCATGAACTGATATGGTGATGACTTGAACTCTACATATGTTTTGATGACACTGACGTTTGTGATATGATGATATGGATGATTGCTTTACATATTTAGTATGTTTGTATTTATTATGAATGACTGTCTGTTGCTATTGAGATTCCCTTGAATCTCACCCCTTTCCTCAAATTTAATTTATCCAGTTAGAGGTAGCAGTTCCTAGGGTAAAAACCCAGAGATAGGAACTTAGATGTATAAGTCTCGATCAGCGGACACTTTTTTATATGCTTAGTTAGTTTCTCTTAGGGTCTTTTGAGACACTGTATATATATGTAATAAGCTGTGTAATCCTATAGAAAACACCATAAGCACTTGAAGTTTGTATAAATATATTAGTACTGTTTTATGCTATTTTCTGGTCATTTATGAATTACGCTTCAATACTTTGAAAAATGTGAAACCGGAAGATGGGTTTGATAATTTGAATATTAAATGAATTTTTATCAGTGTTGCCCTAATTAATTTATATTCTCTCTCATGATATTTTACCCATACGCACTGATTCTTTTTTTTTCCTCAATACATACTCATTCTTCTTTTTTTCTTACTATTTCTTTCTCTCCCTTACTCTCTTATATTTAAAGGAAAAAATATTTCTTACATATTTATTACTTTAACCTAATTTTAACTTATTTCATGTTTTACCCGAATTTTAATGTTTTTTTAAAAATATTTAATTTTTTAATTTAGATCTTATGAAAAGGATTCTCCCTCTGTTCCTTATAATAAAATACCAACTAATAAGTTTTTTTTATCCTTTTTATAAGGCACTACCATATTTAGAGTTTAAAGTATTTAATAAGGATAACAATAGAAATTACTTACATTTTAAGATAAATGTACTATTTTAACTATTTTTATTGATTTGTGAGATTTTTTAGTTTATGCCTTATAAAAGGATAAGAAGGAATATGATGAGCAACTAGTGGATTGTCAACTTCATCACATGATGCGAATCAGTCCAACTATTTGAAAATGAGGAACTATGCTTGACTTGTTCAACCTCGGTAACATACCAAATTTCCATCACTAAATATTCCTTGTAAATGGAGTAAATTAAATGGAATAAAATGGTGCATCTTCGTACAAGAAAGATGCCCAAAGTATTTTTCTAAAATCTGGAATTGAGATTGGTGGCAGTCTTGTTGTGCATCATTTGTACCTATGTTAATGATGTCCAAAAATTATGAAACTTTCTAGTCTAAAAGTAGACATCTCAAGCTTTTGATATGTCATTTGTGTGATTTGGATGTTTATGTTCGAAGAAATGAATTTTTTTAAAGTTTGGCTAGTGAAATCTGCTAGTTTCTTGAGCAGTGTACGAACGTGAATTTTTTGGGAATGTTCTAATTCCAATTGATCAAAGGAATTATTTTTTCCTAAAACTAGACTTAATAAGGGACACTTGAGCTATGGAATCATCTCAATTGGATATTTGTATAATTAGATATGAATTTTCAAAGTTGAGTGAAAATTCTGTTAAGAAATCCAAAATTTATCGATACAAGCCCAAATTCAGAAAAAATTATAGAAAAAATAGTAAATGTTGTAAATAATGTATAAAAAAGAGTGGGAAGTACCTTTGAATTATTTGGAGACTAATGACAGTCAGTTTGGAATTTTGAGACAGTCGCTATACCGACTCTATAAAAATTCATATGACAGATCACATTTTTCTTTAGAATTAATGGTAATTGGATGAAAAGTAATTGGTTGCATTTCAGTTGGAATTCACACCAGTTTTGACAGCAAAAAAGTTACCAATGGCATACATGAAGAATTAGGAAAAGTTGAGGGCAAGTTAGGAAATTAAATGTTAACAATTGAATTAATGAATGATATTATATCATTCTACCCTTCTCATCTCAGCTGAACGTCATTCACCAACACAAAAGAAAGGAAAAAATGTGAAGGAAGAGGAAGAGAGAAAGAAGAGGAAAAAGGAAAGAAAAATCAAGAAAATATATGTGAGTTTTGTTGTTTAATCCACTCATCTTACTAGTTCTTCCTCTCTAAACCCCTCTATCGTCTCTAAATCCTCTCTTGGTATTTTGTTTTAGAAAGAAAACAAAGAGAGGTTAGGGTTTCAAGAAGGGGATTTTCAAAGAATCAAACTAGAAGTCAAGGTAAGTGGTGATTTACCATGTATTGATGTTGTTGTTGTTGTTGGATTAGATTGTTGTTGAGTTTTGTGATTTTTTGGAAACATTAAAGATTAGGGGAGGTGCTGCCAAAATTTTTTGAAAAAAATAGGGGAAGCTTGATTTAATATTAGATCATGGTCAAGGAAGTGATTCACCATTGAAATTAGGTAGTTAATGGAATAAAATGTTGAATATCATGTTTTCTCTTTAACCAACTCATTTCGGTCTAAACATGGCATAGGAAAGGGATTGGAATTTGATTGTTTTGATACTCCCAATGTGTTTAGAATGAAGAGTTGTGTGAGGTAAAGGTAAGAAATTAATTTTGAAAGGATTAGAATTAAATTTGGAATTTTTGTTCAAAAAATGTACATTTTCGGATTGGTACTATTTGAAGGGAAATAAAGTGTGATTTTGGCAAATCTAGGGCAAAAAAATGGATCCAAGATGTGAAATTGTGTGGAGGTAGGCTAGGCCATGATTTGTGGAAAGATGGAATTATACCGGGTATAAAAAGAGAGAGACTGGTACCCCTAAAGGCAATTTCATAATTATGCATTTTAATGAGAGATAATAAATTTTTAGGCACTTAAGAAATAAGCTTGAATGAGTAATAACTCATTTGCACTGACTTGTAGGATACGATATTTGCCTGGGTAGAATTGAAGAGTCAGTATAAAAGCCAGATAAGGAAAAGTCTTTAGGTAGTAACTCTGTCTTTCATAATGATTGTGATATGCTACATGTATTGTATGCCATGCATGAAACCAAGACTAAGATGCGGGGACGCCTGGAAAACAATATGACTCTTTAGGTCCACTATTAGACTAAGACAGGCTGATATTCATGAGACAATGTAATCATTTTTGGGTTCACCATGAGACTGAGACAATGTAATCGATTCCGATTCACCATTGGCATGTGAATGGCGCGGACACCCATGAGGCTGAGACAGGGATGCTCAAGAGACAATATGGCCATAAGACATGAGACATGCATTGCACCTTGCATTGTTATGATGATGATTTGAAAATTGCATATGTTTTGATGATGATACTGATGATTGTGATATGATGATGTGGATAGTTGCTTTGTATGTTTAGTATGTTTGCATTTATTATGAATGATTGTCTGTTGCTACTGAGATCCATTCAAATCTCACCATTTTCCTTCAAAATTTAATTTACCTAGCTAGAAGAAATGGGTCCGATGTGGCAAAGACGTAGAGACTGAATACTGAAAGTCTGGGTCCCATCCAGCGGACACTTTTTATTTAATTTAGTAATTTTAGTCTTAAACTTTTGAGATGATGTACATATTTTAAATATTTTGGGCTATCTTGTCTAGTACACTAAATGTGCTTAAGTTTGTCCTAATATCAGTACCGTCGTTTTATGCTATTTTTTTTCTATTTATTGAACTACGCTAAATTATTTTGATAAATGTCAAGAGGAAGGAGTGTGTGACAACGTCCCTAATAAATATGCAACTAAATCGCACGTTGCAATGCCCAGAAAAATATCTTGTGGATCTTTAACTATGTACTCTTTTATTCAATATCGTGTACTCGTACAAATTCACCGATCCGGATCTTATAAGCTCCCACCACCCACGGGTTTTTTTTTTTTAAAAAAAAAAAAGTCTTACATATAAGATAAAAACAAATTCTATAATAGAGCATATTCTTGTACAGTTGTTCAAATATATTTTAGGAAAACTTGTCGTTTATAAAAAAAGATATATGTTTTTTAGGAAATTTGTAGTGAGGTCCCAAGCTAAAGACTATAGCACCCAGAAATCTCTTAAAATCTCAAATTTGCAGTACTGTCCATGAGACTTTTAGATAATAAATTCTAATTGTGTAAAGACTGAAATACCCTATCCAAAGGGAGACTAAATCAAATGCTTATTGAAATTATTGACTTCTTGGTAGAATGTAATGGCACGGTCCATATAGCTCATCACCTTTATTGTGTTAGAGCTGCTGCTGCTTGTTGTTTTGGAGAACTTAAAAAAAAAGAAAAAAAAAGACTATAATGTTTTAAAAGACCCGTTAAAAAGTGAGACATATGGAGCCTAGTACGAGCTACATTGTTAATGTCATTTGTGAATAGTCTTTTTCTTTCGTTTTTTATTTTTTGGCCCACATTCATTTGTGAATAGAGGAATTCTTGTTTGAGACCGGTTCATCACATCATTTGTTATATAACCAATTAAAATACAACATTTCAGTTAACATTAAACTTAGTTATCTGCTTGTGATTTTTATATTTATTTTTCTCAAAATAAATAAATTCATTCATTAATATTTCGTAAATAATAAAAAAGTGAATCTTGTGAATCTTTTAATTTTCTTAATATGCCAATTAACATTTAAAAGGTGTCAAATCATCAGTTTAATTGTGTTTTAATTGGTCAAATTATAAATGATGTGGGTTCATAATTATGTGAATAGTCTATTTCAGAGGAAGAGATATTGTTAATTAAGTGGGAAGACCTAAAACGCTATCCTAGTGTCGCTTTGATGTTTTCCCCTTTTAGAAAATGGCAATACTATCATCATTAAGGCCACAATATTATTAAAGGGCAGAGGCGGAAAGTCGTTTTGGTAAGAATCTATGTCAAGAAAATATATGGCAATGCATAATAAAAACATCTGATAGAACTCAAAGGGTGTGTTGTTAGAAATTTAATATATTTAAATATATATATATATTATATTTATTTAGATATTATATATTTTATGTTATTATTTTAATATATATATATATATATATATAAATATATCATCGGATGTGTCCTACATCATTATTTGAATTACAGATTAAAGAGTTGCATTTAGAAGGTTACAACTGGTTAGTGAAACCTTTC
>JBAGKO010000016.1:9056694-9069060 GCA_037177275.1 Acacia concinna
CTAGTTATTTCCCTAACCAATAAGTGCTTGTGTGTTTTGATATAATTGGTAGTAGAAATAACTAAACTCTTAAAAGAAATGACAAAACATGTAAGGAGAATACCAAACTTGTCTTGGGCTTTGCATTTTAAGTTGGGTGAACATTATATTTTGACATAATCCGTAGCAAAATTAACTAGACTCATAAAGTAAATAACAAAACTCGTAACGGATTAACAAGCTCGACTTGATCATCGTCTCTCTCTCCTTTGTCAATGTCCCTCTCTCCTTTGTCTCTCTTTGTCAAGTGTCATGTCAACCAAAATGAAAAACCCAAATTCCACCCCTAAGACCAAAGTGTTCTTTTAAGAATTCAGCAGCCTTTTGAGGGTTTAAAAATTCATGTGATATTTATATAAAATTCTCTTTTATTTTAATCCTTATTGACTCATGACTCATTTGAAACAAATTACACTTCATTTAGTTTTTAAGAAAAAAAAGAATATATTAAATTCAAAACATACAAAAACAAAATTATCGGCCAATATTTTTCTTTAAAACATAATAAAATGTGAATGATTTCATGAGTCGTCAGCCAACTGAGATTGAAATGATCTCATTGTTGTGTTTTTATTAAATAGAATTTATATGATGTGACATAAGTATTTTTCAAAAGAAAATTTATCTCGTAAAAGTGGTGAAACAAAGTAAGGTGGATTTAAGTCTTGAGAAATCAATATTTAATTATATTTTGTAGCATTAAGAGTCGAGACAAATCAGGGCCTTTTGAGATACGATCTTCAGATAAGATACTAATATAATTTAATAATATAATATATATTTGTGCTGCTTTCACCTCCGCACAATAATAAAAAGTTAATTCAATTAGATTGTAACAAGTGTCTCATATTCGAACCAAGTTGTGGCGTTGAATCTGGTCCCAAACATCAAAATAATTTATGGAATGGGATGCTTCTTTATTTCTCCATCCAACTTGGGGAATTGTTGATAATGCCCATTCTACCCTTTTTCTTTAATCCAAATATTCCTTTCTATTCTAAAAAAAAAATAGTTTTTTTGTATATAAAATAATTATTCCTTTGTTCTAACCAGATTGGATATAGCCCACTCTTTCACAGAAAATAATACTCACATTTAATTTCTAACAGTGAAATGTATAAAATTCTTCAATAAAAAGATATAGGAAGAATTCTATTTAAATACCTTTTGAATTTTAAAATTATAAATCAGTCTTGTTATATATAAGAGTAATAGGATTACCTATAAAAATAATAGGATTCATAACTTAATTTTATGAAAAATGACGGATTTGATATTTTAAAATTTAAAAGATATTTAAATAGAATTCTCCTAAAAATGTATGTGACTAGTGAAAAAACAGGGGAAATTCCTTCCTCCCATTCTCTAATCATTAGCTTATGAATTCTATCAATTTTTAGAATCTTAAAAATAAAAAAGTAACAATAATTAAAAAGAGAGTTGAGAGAACCATGCATAGTATTAAGTTGGCTATAAAAGGAGGTCCAAAACCAAAGACCAAATAACTCAAGTAAAACACCCAATTAGAGCAAAAATGGGAATAGGAGGTGGTTACCAACAACAATACTATGGCCATGGCAGTGATGATGGTGGCATGTGGATGGAACAACAATCTCAGGCTCATCAGCATTATCAACACCAAAAAGCCTGGGGCTCTCCACCCTTGAAGCCTCCGTCTTCTACTTCTGCTTCCGCCTTCTGTGGTGGTGCCGGCGGCGGCAGCAGTAGTGGTGGTGGTGGAGGATTTGCTATGCATCATTATGAAAGTTTCAATAAAGATGCTGCTGCCTACGGCTCTTCCAGCCGCATCCAACCCAGCTACGCGGGCTCCGTCCCCGGAGGATTCAACAAGATCAACACTCCCGGTGGGTATAACGGGTACGCCACTGGGCAGGTGGCTGAGCATGACAGGAGTGGTTACATGGAGCAGAGCTATGGTGGTGGCCGTGGCAGAGTGATGATGATGAATCATGAGGATGAGATGAGAATGAGACTGAGAACGGGGAGCCAAAATAACTATGGCTTCAATGATCCCTATCACAGCGATAACAATAATTTTAATGTTCCCTCAAAGCCTCAATATCCTCACTTTCAAAACAACTACTACTGGGCTCAGAAGGGTGTCTGATTATTATTATTATTATTAATATGGCGCCTTCGTCTTTCATACTAATAAACTACCTATATATATATATATCAGCTCTTATATTTGCCAAAAGAAAAATAAAGTTGTACTATAATAAGCTTTTTCCCTTGTGATCCTTGTATGTTTTACTCCATATATATACATATATGTAACATCTGGTTTTAGCTTAGTTATCAGCTATATATACTACTTTTGTCTTTGTTTATCTGTCTTTGCTTAGTCTGCTTATTATGTCATACATTAGCTCCTTTTTTAACCGTTGCTATTAATTAAGAATGCTTTTCACATTTGACCTACAAACATGTTTTTTACTCTAATCCCAACAAACTTGTTGAAGAATTCCATTTTTACCACAAAAAATACTACTACTTCATGTCTTTTTTATTATTATTATTATTAGTAACAACTACCCAAATCACAAAGATAAAAAATGTTAGTTAAAATTAGTTTAAAAGAATAATTGTTTAAGAGATGTATTTTTTTTTCAAGTGAGAGAAAAGAAAGAGTGCGGAAAAAACAAGGATGAGCGAGACATGTAATTGATTGGTTGGAAGTAAAAAAAGAAAAGAAAAAGTACATTAAATATTTGGACAAACACATTTTTATTCATTTTTAGGATTGGCCTTTTGTGATAAATGTTTTTTTATAAATAGGATCGGAAGAGGTACTCTTTGTTGTACTATTTATAAGAGTTAGTTGAAAATTTAATTTTATTTTAAATATAAAACTCATATCCATTTTATCTTACACATTTAACCATTTTTTTCAAACTACCCATATTAATATTCCTTTAACTATAATTAGATATCACAATGAATCAAATACATACTCAAGAAAAAATTCTACTTCCTACCCCACTTCCCATAAATACATACACAAGGAGAAATAATGAATTTAAAATAGCAAATTAAGGGTATTTTTGGAATATAACGTGATATTCTAACAATTAACTAATTTAAATAATATTCTTAATCCCTAAAAAAAGTTAATTAAATCTTATATTTAGGATTAGAGGGAGTATTATCTTATCTTGGTGGCCTTGAATGATATTCTCCCTTTTTTTGTTATAGCCAATCGTTGGTTTAGAAATAATGTGTCGTCAATAATAGCTCCTGTTGGCGTGAGTAACACAAAGTCTTGTTACCTCCATCCTCAACTCCTACGTTTGGAGTAAACTTGTTGGGAAAAGCCTCTGGAAAAATGCTTGTGGTCCATCCAAATGCTTTTATAGCAAAACAACAACTTATTTTATTTATTTTTTTTCACAAATTTAATATTCCCTCTCCTTCTAAATTTAAGGGCTAAACAACTAATTTATTAATACTAAAAAATGTTAATTATTTATAATAAATGTACACCACTTTCTTAAAATATTGCTTTTATTTATAATGTTTAATTTATCGATATGATAGAAACCCCTTTTAGTATATGCAATCAATAATAATAATAATAATATAAATAAATTATATATTTAAGAGTTAAAATGGATTGAGTTGCATCTAGGATTAAAACAAACTCATCAACTAGATCGTATGTTTTAGAGCAATAGAACTGTAGGAGTAAATCAAGTTCTCACGTGCATATAGTCATATATTTTATTTTTGAAATATTATCATTTAATTATAAATCCACATAAAAAAATAGCACATGGCATATCTTACTATAAATTTAAAACTTGACATAATATATATATATAAGGATTTAATTTGACTTAAGTATTTTCCTAAATTTATACTGTGCTTTTGCTTTTGCTCATATAAACTTAAGTATTGTATTTGTATTCCAAAAAATTAAATTAAGGTCGTGTTTAAGCCGGTGGAAGACGTATATATCAAAATACGTTTCTGGGATGGGATGCTTACTTCCTCCCGAAATGAAAGCATCCAACCTAGGGAATTGCAATTATAAAGGCCATTCCATTTTTATCATTTTCAAAAATACACAATATTCCTCACTTTGCAACGCCCTTATGTACTCTATCTATCATAATCATCTTTTTACTTTTATTTTTTTTCAAAAAAGAAGAAGCATATTACACTTGATCTTAGCCAAAAACCAGAGAAAGGATATCATAGCTATGGCAAATTAAAGGAGCCCCAAAGCCGCACATACATATGAACTAAAAAAAAAGAAGAAGAAGAAGAAGAAGGAGAATCACTATGTTTGTTTCATAATTGATCATAAGTTTGGCTATGGCTTCAGTCCCTATCTTCACAACTTCATTCTACAATACCAATAACCCTCTAGTCTAGTGCGTGTCATGAGAATTCTCCTATATTAGTGTGTTTGGTATGAGGGATTTAGAGGGAGTGAGAAAGTTTTTATAAGTTGAATTTAATAAAATTGGATAAGTGAGAATTACAAAATTTTAATAAAAGAAAATGTATTACAAAGTAAGAAAAATTAATTAAAACCTTTTAACCACACTTCTCCAATTTTTTTTTTTTAAAATCCAACTCCAAAAAATTTCCCCTCCCTTCCTCTCTCATACCAAACAAGTCCTATATGAAAGGTTGTGGGTAACATCATACCATTAATGTATGCCTCTTTATCGGCACTTATCATCATCTACTTCCATATTGGCTTTGCATTCCAAGTTCTCAGTATCTTAGCTAGTGTAACAGCTTTTGTTTTGGTACAAGAAAAGTTTAGGTAAGTTGGTCTTAGGGGTTCACTGGGATTAGAGTATACGTCCAAATTCAAAAAGCGTTTATAGAGATATTTACCTATTGTCCACCAACAATGTGTTAGAATCAGCTGTCACACAAGAGGCGGTGAATTGAGTGTCAGATAAAAACTTATAGACTTTAAAAATCTTTTCGCTTATTAACAAAAGTTAAGAGTATGAAAATAATGAACTATAAATACAAAGTCAAATGAATCATATTGTATATATGTGCTAGAAATATAAGAGATAAGGGAATAGGGGTAACAAACAAAGATTTATTCTGGTTGGTTTTCTACTGACCTACGTCCAATCCTCAGTCTCCTCCTGAGATTTTCAATCTACTATCTTCTTATTTAAATCAGGAACAAAAGAAGCTGCTACAATCCCTCAAGTTTTACGGGTACTAAAGAACTTTTACAAACCACAAGTTTACTCCAAGCACTTGTGAAACATTTACAACTATCACAAAGTTACTCCCTCTTACACCCCGTAAGGATATAACTTTAATGTTAAAGATTTAAAATAAATATTCTCTCAAAAGAATGTATAGAATATCACTGAGGCTCAAATGTTAAACTCTTTCTATTAATATATTACATATTCATTGAGAAATAAAGATGATAATATTTGGAGATGTTGGAGTCAGAATATTGGCATTTTGATATTGTGTTCATGCAAGATTTCTTATCCTCCCATTTTGAATGCTTCTCCTTTTATAGTTAGTGTACCTTTGATGACAGTTAGAGATGGTGAAGAATCCGTTAGCTCTTGAGGCATTTTTCTTCCCGTTGAGATATAGTCATTAGAATTCTAACACAAAAGTGCTTTTTGTGAACTTGAGCTTCTATCTCCCAAACTCCACTTGTAATATGATATTTACTATATAAGAACACTTAAACAAATATTAATAGTAAGTGGATATCAATAATATCATCACATCAATTATTTTCAAATTACATTACGATACTCTATTTTTTAGAACTATGTTCATATATTATGAGACTCGAGTTTTTGCCAAATAATCAAGTTTCTATTAATGATTTTTAAAAAGATGAATTTCAAGAGCCGTAGACTTAAGTTTATAAAATTTCTACACTTGAGTCGTTGGTTTGAGTATAAAATAACTTGGTAGTGAAGACTTGACTCACAAAGACTTAAGTCTTGTTTGATAACAGTTGAACACTTGACTTTCAAAGACTTAAGTCTTAGTTTGATAATGGTTGAAGACTTGACTCACACTGAAGACTTGACTCTAAAAAATAATTGAACACTTGAGTCTTGGTTTGATAATAGTTGAACACTTGACTCGCAAAATAAAATAGTTGACACTTGACCCGCAAAAATAATTGAAGACTTGAGTCTGGTTTTCCCATTACTATGTTCTTTTTAAAGTGTGGTTTTTGCAAAAATAGTTTGATTCATACATACATATTTTTTTTTCCCTAAAACATTATGCATTTCAACTTGTAACAAAGAGTTTATTATCATCATGAGATCTAACACAAGATTCTCACATTGGTGAGATTTAAACTCATAACCTTATTATTATGAACCAATCCTTTTACTAATTAAGCCAACCTTTGTTAGAAGCTAGTATATATATAACTGCTTTTAATTAACAATGTCGTATCTGTGTTAAGCCTTTTGTTTGAGCTCTTTATTTCCTGTTGAGTTGTTGTTTTGTTTCAGTATGGGATTCATATATCACTACTACAAAAAGAGGCAAGAGAGATACATATATTGTGGCGCCTCTTAAAAAAAAGTCACTACTTTAACATAAATATATTTTTTGTATGACAATTAAAAAAACATTTTGTAGCTCTTGTTTAAAAAAACACTACAGGAAGTCAATATATAAAAATTATATATATTGACTTCCTGTGGCGGTTTTTTAAACAAACGCCACAATATATGAAAGTTTTATCTCCCTCCTTTATTTTTATTCTTCCATTTATTTTTTTTTACTCTCTTATTTTAACTTTGTCTCTTTTTTTCTCCTAGTTTTTTTTTTGTTTCTCTTCCGTCTTTCTTTATTTCTCTCAGTTATATATAGTTCCACCTCCATTAAAGTTTGAGGTTCACTATTACTTATTATTCATATTGATCTTCCCTCTTTCTTTATTTCTTTTTTTTTTAATTTTGTTTCTACCTATTCTCTTATTCTCCTATATGATATGTTCTCTTGTGATTTGTTCTTATGTGTTTTTCTTCTTGTTCTCTTGTTCCATAGAATTTTTTTTTCTAAACTAATTTTTAATATTTTTCCATATTTTATGGTTAGATTGAAATTCAACTATCTACTTGAATTTCAAAAATTAGTAAGTATCATTGATTAACTGTTTATTTGTATCATATTTGCTATTAGAATTACATTTCATTAAGATTTTAATTTGTTTGCATATAGAATCATAAAGAAAAAGTTAAATTATTTTCTTTAAAAAATAACTTTAAGTGATAATTTTTTGAAAAAGCGCCACCTAAAATAGTTATCCCACTTCCTAAAAAAACGCTACCTAAAGGAGTTATCCCAATTTTTAAAAAAGCGCTACTTAAATTTTTTTTTTACCTAAAGTCTTTTTTTTTAAAAAAAAAAAAATAGAACTCCTATAACTACAGGAATCTATAGTGGTGTCAACATATGTGACACTTTTTAAATGCCACATACTAAGTAAAAAAATGCGCCACATGAGTATTTTTTTTTAAGTAGTGTATTTTTTTTTCCCCTTGTCTTTAATTCCGTGTTTGATCTTTTGTTAGTTCTGTCTCGCCAGTCTTAAGACTTCAGTAGTATACAGTGTCTTCACTTAATGATAGAGGGAAAAGGCACACATATCATACTAGTATATCATTTTTCTTTCAATAAAAATTTCCTCTTATAAAAAATATAGCAGAGAGAATAAATCCTATAGGAAAATAATAATAATAATAATTAAATATTCCATGAATTAGAAAGGGTCTTGTATTCAAGAAAGGTTGTTTAATATGATGTGATCCAAGACATATCAAAATAATTAATTTATGGAATGGGATGCTTTTCATCCAACTTGGAGGAATTACTTACAAGGGTCATTCGAATTTCGTCCTAAAGTTATGCCTTTTCCCTTATTATATTACAACAGTTGAACTTTCTTTCATGATCATTAAAATTTTATTCTCTTTTTTTAAGAAGTGTTAATTTGGGTATAAAAGGAGCCCAACTAATTAATATCAACTAGCGTTAATGTGAAAAAATAATCATTAACTATTGTCAGAAGTATAAAAATAACTATAAACTATTTTTTTAAAGTAAAAATAACTATAAACTTTTAAAAATGATGTAAAACTATTAAATTACTGTAGCGCCGTTAATTTATTGTGAAAGTTTTGTTATAGTAATTTAATAGTCTGTAATAGTAACTCAATAATTTTATATCATTTTTTAAAGTTTATGATTACTTTTACTCTAAAAAGGTTCATGATACTTTACACTTTTAACAAAAATTTATGGTTATTTTATCAACTATAAGAACTCAATTCAAACCAATATTAATAATCAGTAAATCTATATTCATTTCCGCAAATTTGGGAACATACATGTGGGCTACCACTTTAATATTTTGTTTAGTTTCGAATGGATATAATCAAACAAAAAAAAGTGATGGGGTTCATTATCTTTAGTCTCAAAGTGAAGACATGAATGCTGAGTTTTGGAAAGTATGGAAAAGCTCATTGCCATTTAAGCAGTTCCTTTCTTTTTTAATTTGCTTTTCTACCACCTCTATCTCTTAGTTTTATGAGATGTGATATCTTCATACATAACTTTAAAAATTTGACCAACATTATTGTCACGGAATCATTACTATTGTTTCTTTATCTTCCTTTCTTAGTTTTCTCCAACATTTCATTTCCCTCTATCCTATTCTAACTCATAAACATTCACTTCTTTCATATCATTTTATCATTTTTTCTTTAAAAAAAATAATAAACAATCATCAATATAATATATATCTGATTACTGTTTGATCAATCCATCTTCAACAATGCGGCTCACTTTAGACTCTAAAATCAGTTCACTGTTTATTTAAGCCGATCCAATTTCTATCATTGAATGGACTTGCATCAGGCTTCTACACTTTAGTCCGTTTACTTTTTGAGGGGATTCCCTCCATGGCTTTTTCCTCTTTGGCCCCTATTTAGGGTAGTTCTAAAATATATTTTTTTATAGTTATTTTATGATTAGATTCTACATAAAATGAGTGACATTTGATATATTATGGGTGAAAAACGGATCTGTTTTCAATTTTTTATGATTTTTTAAAGTTAAAACTCTAAATTAAAAAAATAATCCTATATTTTTTTTACATGCAAATCTTTAAAAAAATTAAAAACAAATCCGTTTTTCACTCATAATATATTAAAATGTCACTTATTTTATATAGAATCTAATAATAAAAAAATTATAAAAAAATATTTTAAAACTATCCCAAATTAAAACCCAAAGAGGGGCAAGAGGGGAAAGCTACGAAGGAAGCCTCCCTTTTTAAGCCTTCTGCACACATATCTCGATGGTGGGCCCAGCTCTGTCCGGATTGTCTTCACCTTACTTTAACACTTCCATTACTATGTGTGTGTATTATTAAATTATTAAATATTAGTTATTAATATTAATTATTATTAATATTATTAAATATTCAATTATTATTCCCACAGTGAATAACCCCCCAATATAAGCATATCAGGCCATTCCATATTGTATGCCTTCTTTATATTTTTGTGTGGTCTTTCTTAATAATTACAACTTGTATGGTCCTTTTTAATAAATATATTTTTCTCTAAGTCTTTTATTATAATTTTTCCTAATAATTAATATTGTTCTAGACTTCAAATTTATTGAAGATAAAGGACATATTGGAAAAATAATAATACTCTTTTTATTCTTAATATAAAATATAGTTAAGTTCTTTTTTAAAGATTGAGAAAGTTAAATAAAACATTAAGTATTTATATTTTATTTTTTTTATATTTAATTAATTCGTGTCATTTATAAACTAATAGATAATAAAATAATACACATAATGTGATTAATTTTTTTAAAGTCAACTACGGGTTGTATTAACTATTTTGTACGGACCAGAGCAGTAACTAATAAGTGCTGAAACTTGAAATTTTAAACATATAAATAAATGAAAACAAATTTGTGTTTTCACTTTTCAGACGTGAAAATTATCCCCAAAATAAAAAGTTGAAGTGCTGTACGTGAGTTATGTTTGAAAAATGACAACTTACAAGATGAGGGACGATTTAAAAAAAAATGATAGGGAATAAGATAAACTTAATTTTTTTTAATCAAATATAAGATAAACTTAATTGGATGATGTAGTGTTTCATAATAATGTTTCATATGCAGGCAAAATAATAATAATAATGATAATGATAAAAATTTTGCATACGAATTTAATATACTAGCATCAAATTCCTGGCGGTGTTAAATTAATCAGACAGACTTTGATTTGGTTTGGTTTGATTCATTTGCGTAAATTTTTGGGAAGTTCGCTTGACAGAATTCATTAATAAAATCGTTGTTTAATGAATTTTCAGAAAGTAATTAAGTCGATGTATACCTTCAATGTAGACCCCACAAAACTTGTATCTTGAACCGAAAACATTCATAGTCAGGCCCAACATAATGAAAGCTCACGACGAGAAGCCTTGAGAGGCATCAAATAGAATAAAACAAATTACTAATGGTGAGTTCACCCAAAAAAACAAACCTATGGTGATTTGTTTTTTTAAGGATTCTATTAAAATTCTTCAAAAAAACTAACAGGTCCTTATAATTAGACCAACAGCATATTAAACAAAATTGCCCCTAACAATACAATCTTACTATTTAACGAATTTGTTTTGCAAACTAAGGTTTAAGTGGCTGTCCAAAGATAGGTCTTCAAGCTCTGTGAATCTGAATCCTATTTAAAATATTTTAGTTTTCAAACTTTGTTGATAGTTTTTTCCCCATTTTAGGTTTATGATGCATTGAAGCCAAACTAATCCTTACCCCTGTGTAAATTATCTACTTGGGGGCACATTTAAAAAAAAAACAATTTTTCATTCATCCTTTTATGTGTATATGCTGCATAATGCTACCAGATTCTCTTTGCTATCCCAGGTGAATTCAACTACTAAATCATCCATCCTTAGAATGTTTACTTGTCTTTTTAGTTGTGACACTGTTTATAAGTCATGCCAAGATAGTAATAGTTTTGAGGATCTGTATACAACTGAATTCCTAAACACAGTTGAATGCTCTGGGCTCCCACCACATAGCCTGGTATTGAAAGTTGGTTCTCCTAAATCTCCTATCATGCTACTAATGAATATTAACCAAGTTTCAGGATTATGTAATGGCAACGACTTAGGGTGTCAAAGTTAGGTAGGACTATAATTGAGGGAATAAATTTGAATGGTTCCAAATTGAGTGAAAAGGTGCTTCTCCATAGAATAGGCATGAACTCTTCTAAGTCAATATAGCCTTTTAAGATGCAAAGGAGGCAATTCCCAATAACTTTGTCATTTGTTATGACAATAAACAAGAGTCAAAGACAATCATTGCATAATATTGGGTTGTATCTATCAAAATCTTTTTTCACGCACAAAAAGTTATATGTTGGTCTATCTTGAGTCCCAAGCATAGATGGGTTGAAGGTTGTTGTAAAATGGTGGTGATGACCCGCAAGTTATAAACTTGTGTACAAAGAAATTTTCTAAAACATTGATGGGGGAAATTACCATGCAAGTTTTTTTGCATTTGTGATTTTGGAGTGCACGAATTAATTTCAATATAGAGTTTTGCGCATGCCATGTTTGTTGATGTTGCAAGTTCATATAACTGCCTAATAAGAAAGATGATGAATAAATACGGTCGCACAGTTAAAATTTTCCACATATGATTTATTTGCACTGTTTGGCAATTTGAACATTTGGTTGTCTATGTTGTGTGAAGTTTATTGCGTCTTGGCCTTACCCTGCTATACAGTTGCATAATTACATGGTGTAGGTTTATCATGTAGGCACCGTTATTGAGGGTTTTCTTCTGGATCGACTGTTTGTTCTCCTTTTTTCTTTTTTTTTTCTTCCTTGAAGTGTTTGCATCATTAACCGTATGATGTTAATTTTCTCGGTTCATAGCATGAGAGTACCTGTTCATTTGTGTTTGGCTCAATGGAGGGGAGGGGAAATGGGGTATTTTAATGGGAGGGGAGGGGAAGGGAGGGTTTGAGAAGAATTTTATTTTACCTTATTTGGATGGATAAAAATGGAGGGGAGGGGAAAGATTTTGATAAGGTAAAAAAAAGATAATCAACAACATAAGAATTTAATCAATATAAAATAAAATAGACACTAGTTAATATAAAAGTTTTTGAAATGTAGTATATAAAGGAGAATTAATATTTATCATATAATAAAAAAATTTTACCAGCAACTTTCAAAATGTGTGTATTAATTTGTTTTTTATTAAAAATATGTATAGAGCGAT
>JBAGKO010000016.1:9085169-9106391 GCA_037177275.1 Acacia concinna
CCAAAAGGGATGTTAACATTTCAAAAAGACACTAAGGTGCTATGGACTAAATTGAGTTTTTCAAATTTTCTGATGTGAACAGTAATGATTTTTGCAAGATGAGTAATGGTTTTGCAAGAAGAGTAGTGGATTTCGCTAGTCCATGTTGGTCATGGTCTGTATTGATCACTCTCTCTCCCCCTTAAAATTCGCTGACGTAACATTAGTGGATTTTCGCTATTTGAGTAATGATTTTTGTAAGAAAAATAATGGTTTTCGCTACTTCATGCTGATCACTTTCTCTCCCCCCTTGTCGACACTGTTCATCTGACATTGACACTAACACTATTCATCTGACATAGGAGAGAGGGGAATCTACCTGTGACGTGAACAGTGTTACATTTTCGCTATTTGAGTAATGATTTTTGCAATAAGAGTAATGGTTTTCACTACTTCGTGTTGGTCATTGTTCATGTCAGTAAATTTGAAAAACCCAATTTGGTCCATGATACTTTAGTGTCTTTTTAAAATGTTAACATCCCTTTTGGGGTTTTTGAATTTGGAGAGGTATTTTTCTGGAATTCTCCTTTGAAAAAATCTGAACCATATTTTTAATTAATTTTGGGTTGAGTTACAATTAACATGAAAAACTTTATTACCTTTGGTTTTGAATATAAAACTCAATTGAATTTTATTGAGAGATTAAGAAAGGTAATTAAATTAATTTATAATATTTATATTTATTTTTTTTCCTCCAAATTAATTTGTCTGACGTATAAACTTATATAATTTAATCATACACAACCTATGATATGACTAAATAACTTATTTAGTTTTCTCAATCTCCGAAAAACTTCAACTTGGTCATATATTTAGGATAAGAGGTAGTAATATTTATTTCCATATTATCTAAGATTATGGTTCAGATTTTTTTAAAATTTTTAATTTTTAAAAATCATGATGATGTGGCACACTATAAGATGATAGACTGATCTAAATGGTAGCCGGATTAGAAACGGTAGAAACACAAATATGTGGTAGGAATTATGGACTAATCTTAAGCAACCTCTCTTTTACTATGTAGACAAGAATCATCATCTATTAAATAATGAAGGCGGGGCTGTTGACTTTGTGAGTAACTCTGGTACTTGGGATATAAGTAAATGGAGTTTATTCTTGTCGAGTTAGGTAGTTGATCATATATTTGAATTGCCTCCACCAATTAGCTCTTTGATAGACTTAGACTCTTTGTTTTGGAGAGCTTTTCCTAATGGTATCTTCAATATCAAGTCCTCCTATAATCTATCGGAAGATCATAGAAGCCAATATCATTAACAACCTTGGAAAAGTATATGGAGTTGGCCGATTTCAAAAATGGCAAAATATTTTATGTGGCAAGTTTTTCATGAAAGCCTCCCAACTAAATCTCTCAAATCATATTGTGGGCTGAGTAAGAATAATGAGTGTCCCTTTGAGTGTCGCAGAGAGAAATCCATTCTTTATATTTTGAGAGATTGTGAGATTGCAAGTTCTATGTGGCTTTCTCTTGTTAACCTCATATATTATAGTACTTTCTTTAGTGTTAATTTACATGTATGGTTACACTGGAATAACTAGCAAAACACTGGTTCATCATCTTTTTGTAGATGACCGTGGACCAAAGTTTTTGGTCTAGGATGCTAGATCATATGGAAGAACAGATATCGTCAAGTATTTGAAGGCAATTGCAATAATCACAAGTCACTAATTCATCATTGCAAATACTTTTAATGGAAGAAGTTGAAGGCAGGAAATTGCTCCACAATCTACCTAGCAGACTTCAAGACAAATGGCGCCCACCCTGAAGAAGGATACATTAGGATTGATGTTGATGGCTCTGTCAAGTCAAACTGGAGAGAGGTAGTCTAATACGGGATCACAATGGTTGTTGGATGGAAGGTTTCTTACCAAACATAAAGACTTACTCATCTACTATGACTAAAATTCTTGCTATCTATACGAGACTAAAAGTGTGTAAAGTGATGGACTTCAACAAGATACATATGTACTTTGATTTTATTGAGGCCGTCCAATGATTATGGTAGATGGTGGAATCTATCATCGATTCCACCTCTTTAGCACGATGTTGATGAAGCTAAATCTCTCATTTTTTTCAATTTGGGATCTTCAAAGTGTTCATGACCATAGAAAAGCGATGAGATGTGCCAATTTGTTGGCAAACATGGCACATAGCACAAACATAGAGATAATGTATGTCCACTACTCTCATGTTTGAATATAATATTAACTAATCTAAACTAAGATTTGATCGTTTTAGTTTACTCTAGATCTTTTTCTCTTGGCCTAATGCCGTTATGTAAAACCTTAAATGTAATACTTACCAATCATACCCAAAAAAAAAAAAAAAAAGATTGATCTAGATGGCCGAAGATTAACGCCGCTGAGGGACCTTGAGAAATTCGCCGCTGAGGGAATCCGAACCCCAGCTTCCTCTGTCCTCGTTGTTCACACCGATACATAATCAAAATTTTCACTCTGCTCTATCAGTACGCTTCCAAGAATTTGATATGATTATATAATATTAATAACTTAAATCAAATAAACCAGATACATCAAAAGGGTCCCAGATTGTCCAAAACTAGGACTCTCTCCTTGACATAACCGAGGAGGCTACATGCGTGAACTGAGAACAATGGTTGGGGACTGACGACAAGGTATAAAAAAATTGTAACGAAAATAACTAGGCACAGTAGTGCTGGCGGCAGACCGCCGGCGGCGGCTGTATACGTGTCAGTTTTTTCCCCTTTCCTCATTATTCTGCCTAATCAGCTGTGGAATTCGAAGGATCAATACCGATAGCCTTGTAATATGTGTTTTCTGCATTTGCCAGCCGACTCTGAAACATAGTCCACTCCTTTCTACATCTTTCCCTCACCTGTCACCACAAACATGAAAAAATCAGACACATAATAAAAAATAATACGTCTAATCCCCAACATAAGAGCTAGTTGGGGGATTGAATTAAATCCAAAATATAGGACTAATTCACTCTCTAATTTGCTCTCCATCTTTATAATTTTTTCCTAACTTATTGCTATTGATTGCACAAGTTAGGGAATTTTGCATCAAGAGAACATTTCAATGCAAATGAGTTCAGAGAGATATTTCAAGGAAGCCAACACACACTTTTGACAAATAACTAACTAACTAACGTTCTTAATCCACTCAAATTAGTTATATAAATGTTATATTAAAGATCAGAGGTAGCATTCCATCAAATATAAAACCTTCCCTACATTTGAGTACTTAATTAATTTCATGTAATTAAAAGTTTGGGTGAGAGCAATGAACAAAACACGTTATTGTTTACATTAATCATTAGAAGTACCAGGTATGTAAGCAACCCGAAAATAATGTAATAAAGCTAAAAGAAATAAATGAAACATTCAATACATACCCCCTGCCATGGTGTTTTCCCAGTTTGCGATTCTCCCTACAAAGCACAGAAGAATAGATAAGAATCTCTGTTCTGCTATCTTCTTTTCTTTTTGTTTTTAAATGGGCAAAATTGTTAATAACGTAATAAATCAAATAAAGATAACCATGGCATGCCAATTACCTGATTCCCTAGTGAAGGAACACCTTGGTGGACAATCCATTGAGAATCAACAACTCCAATCTTCTCATGAGCAGGCTGTATCAGACAGAGAGGAGTCAGTCTAAAGTACATTGCATGTCACTTGGTAATTTATTTTTCTTTGCTTTGGTTTGCGCCTGTCTACTAAGGCCACCGCCAACCCAAGAATATAAGAATTTTAAACAGTAAAAAGAAAGGATTTTGATGAAGTAACAACAGACTGGAGTTACCTCAACACATTTTCTAAGGGCAAAATCAAGGCCCCATCCATGGATCAAGTCGTTCTGCATTACCAAAGCTTACAATTTTCAATGATAGGGACAAATAAGTTCTAAACTCATGAGTTAATATAATCAGTTCAATAATTTTAATATGAAAGGGATTTATTAAATTTTTTTTTTTTGGTGATAAGGGATTTATTAAGTTAGGACAACAGTTCAAACCTGAATCATATGCCACACACAGCGCCAAGCATCTCGTGAAAACACTGGAGCCATAATCTCAACAAACCTGCATTGGTGTGATAAGATCAACACAGAATGTCCTTCCAAACAGTACAATAACAGAACTTTGGCAACCATCGGTTACTTACGCCGCACAAGGAGGTAAATGAGGGTCAGTACACCATCCTGGTTTCTCCGTTGTTACTCTGATAAAAATTCAACAAATAAACAATTAGTTTCCACTCTCACACAAAACATGCAGCACCAGAAAACCAATATAGTGCTCCCAACTCCCATCAATCTTACTTGTGAACTTCTTGATCACCTCTTCTCTTTGTCATCTGCCATGTCAACCCTCTATTAGGATCCAGACCAGGCTGTGAAATCTCTAAGCCATGCTTCCTCACCAGCTTTAAGTATCTGCAATTGAGTTAAGAGGGGCATAAAATATCTTCAGTAAAACAAAAATAATACTTTGGCCAAAAAACATAGTAAAAAGTATTTCCTATCAAATACTCACTCCACTGCATTAAAATGCTCAACCCCAAGGTCTTCATCCCATATAAATATATAGTCATATGGTGCCACAATATCAGGATGCAGAAACCGCTTGGCATACCACCTAGGTGGTAAAAAATCAAATGGTCAATATCAATGTAAGCTATAACATTCCCTAGTGTAGCAAAAGGATAAAAATAAGCTTCTTACCATTTGGTCTGTTTACGAGCACTTATATGAATAGCCTTCTTGGACCACTCAAACTCATCCCACTCACTTGTCCGGCCGTCATAATGAAATAGGAGGATTGTGAAGTCCTCTGAGAACTGTACAAGTAACATATCAAGTCAATAGACACAAATAAATACAAACATGCAGTCAAAAAGAGAAAATAGATACCTTTTTAACAGCTGCATCAATATTGTCTTTTTGATCATAGCCAACAGTGAAGGTTACAAGGAACTTTGGCTTAAAGGTTAAATCCTGCAAGAAACAACAAAATAAATGCTCATAATTTAGATATTAACCAAACGACATAAAATAAAGCTGGAACAAAAAAACATGTAATATTCTTCCAAAAATCATCTCAATCACAAACAGGGGGGGGGGGGGTCTATAGCAAGTTTATTTCATAAAATAACCCCTAAGCAGTGCGTTGTATGATCTTGCTTTAACAAGTTTTATTAATAGCTGGAAAAGGCTCAACAGCACCTCAGTCTGTTGCATTAATTCTGTTCCCTGAAAGAGACCACACTCTATGTGCCAATCACACCCCCAACAGGAAAAAGACATTTAGAAAAATAAAACAATTAAGAAAAAATAAAAAGCAATTTCTCTAATAAAAATTGGAGGTCATGTAGCAGCAGACAATAAGTGTTTTTCCGGCACACACCTCACTAGGTTTACCCCACAATCTACGCAAGTAGAGGTCTGACTCAGCTTCAACTATCCCAGGAGGTAACATTTCTGCACCTCTTGGATTTGATGGAACCCAAATCTGCAGAGAAGCAAGTAAATATAGAGCAAATATCTGATCAACATAAATTTTGACAAGATATTTTTTCCAATATGATTATACAACAACAACAACAATAATAATTAAAAAATTCTTCAATAATAATGCAAGTGGCCTACTTTATAAGGAATTTGTGGTAAAACAAGATTTATAAAAAAGAAAAAGTTGGATGGGGAAGGGAGAGTCCTATTGCAGTTCTCAAATTACTTTATAATATTTTTAACCTCTAAACTATTGTAACATCTACAGCATGTGCTTGCAACATATATTCAACTCTCTACCTTTGAATGGCCATTTCAATAATAGGATACAAGAAGAAAAAAAGTTCTGTTAGGAACACAAGAATACACTCTGTTTTGTTCATTAGGCATGCTTCCAAATATGCTGGCAAAAAGTACTCCTCAGCATATTCAAGGTCCATAGGGGATGTTGGTTTTGTTTTCTAAAGAAACTGGAACTGGAATGCGGGAAGAAAAGGAATTAACCTTAACATAATGCAAGTTTCAGGTCAAAAACTATATTTGGCATGTAAAGGAAAATGAATGAAATCCTAAAGTGAACTTTGCTTGGTACATGTATTAAAATGATGGAAAGGAAAGCACTTCAGATGTGAAAAGACCAGAATCCCCATAAAAATTATTTAAGATTAAATATTGTAAAAAGTGTGCATGTGAGAGAGGGAGGGAGAAGTGCACCTTTGACGAATCAATCAATGATTGATTCTGTGATGAGCTTCTGTTGGAACTCTTTATGAAAGACCAAGTATAGCTACCTGTATATTTGTCTTCAATGTAAGTGAGATCAATGGATGGAAGCAGGCTGTATGGAAGAGTCAACTGCAAAATTATAGTGACTCTTAGAGTTCCACAAAAGTGTAATAAGTAATAACATCACATGATCAAAAAGTATTCAGACATTCGCTCAAATATAAGGTGCAACCTTAGAAAGATGAAGAAATTAGAGATATCGGGAATTCAACAGTAAGATTATAATCAAAGTTGTCAATTCATAACTACAATGGCATCACATCAACATTAAATATTCAAACATTCAACTCATGTATAAAGTACGCCCTAAATTTAATGAAGAAGCCGAAAAGTATGCCGAACCTTTGTTATTGACAGTTTTGGGAATGACACTCCTATGAAGAAGCCAAAAACCACTCCAATAAAAGTAGTTACAATAAGCCTCATACTTTCAGTTGGTTTTCTATGAGTCGGACTGCAGCCAAAAAGAAGCTGATGTCACTTTTTTTTTATCGAAAGAAGTTGATGTCACTTGAAAATCATTGCTGACAATAATTAGCATGAACACAATTTACCAATTATGACTTAACCTGCGAGAATTGATCCCCATCATATACAAACTTCTCTGACCGTATGCTCATAAAATTACACGCAAAAGCCACTCTTCACCATATAGAAAGTGGCACCTATCCTCCAAGAAGCAGAAGTGCTAATTATTAGAATATGGCCCCTGCTATATGTACACAGAAGACAACTGAATTTGTTAAAAAAATGGAACGAGACAGTAATTCAAACGAACAATAGGAGGCAAAATACACTATCTAAGCATTCTCAGGAGGGGAAAAGATTATACTCTATAGAAATCCCTAAACCCTTAAATATTCCAATATTCACAAGTCATACTAGTTTTCCAATATAACTGTGCTACAAGAAATGATAAAGGGACTAAAAATCTTAAGCAGCCATTCTTGAACATATTTAAGTGAACCATAAGCAAGAAAAGCATGTGGTTTACCCCCATAACCTCCTCCGCAAGTAACTGTATAGGGCAAGCAAATCATGTGATTTCTGCAATTAAATATGATTCAAAAAGGTGATATTTCCAAACTCAGAACCACCGCAATCACACATCCATGCATCAATTTTCGCCTAATTCTGGGAATACCGTCTGAATATAATTAAAAATTAATAACATTTTAATTCTATGTATGCCCCTTGGCCTATGGAAGCCCATGTGAAAAAGGATCCCTTATAGAAGCCCAAGTTAACTCCTTAAATATTAAAACCTCGTAGCTAGGAGAAATTTCCGCGTTAGAGTGTAGCTACCAAAATCGACTAAGCAGAAAGTCCACCCGATGCTTGCAACTAAAGGGAAATAGCCAAAACGCTCAAAATTTAGGACACGTGATCTCAAATTCACTCAAGAAAGATACTCCAAAGAATATCTCCACTTCAGGGAAAGACTCTTGAAACAAAGAGCAAGCAAAATTGGGGTAAATAATTTGATTAACTCAAAGATACCTGTAACAGCTCTGATAGCCGAAGCAAGATCTGGCGAAAGGAGGGCGCTCCAATGAAATGCTAAATCAGAGGAGAAATAACACTCGCAGCGAATTGGAATGGGATCCCCGGGAAGTTGGGGTTCAACTTCACCGAAAGAAACCAGCGAAGAAGGAGGAGGCAAATAAACAGAGAATTCACCGGCTAAAGCAAAATAAAGAAATAACAAACGGAATCATTCAGCACTAGCGAACAAGATCTTTTAGAGATTTGACCAACTTAAGGAAATAAATGAGAGAGATTTTCTGGTTTTTCCCGAGTTCCCTTCCACTTTCAAATTTTGAAAATGAAAGTCGACTCCTCGGTACGTGTTTCTTCACCCAAAATAAAAAACAAACTTAATTTTTTTAAAAGAAAAAAGTTGAGTGAATGCTGGTTCATTGAGGATGATTTATATATATACATATGGGAAAATAATTTAGGCGACTTTTCAGCCAACCTTTTTAAAGTCGTTGTGTGATTTACGACTTCTCTTTTACCCAACCGACCTAAAAAAATTAGAATTCCTTCCTGGGGATGTTTAATATTCAATCCTTGCATTGATTCAAGGGTTAAGACTTAATATGCATTCCATACGAAAAAGTATTTATTTAGATTTATCTAATATTCTAAAATATTTTATGGTGTATTTAGTCTCTAAAGTATTTTTCATGCGTCTATTATCTGGAATACTTTTGTTTTGTAATTTTGCACCTAAATTAGGTAATTTAGGGTACTGGAAAAATAATGTAGAGGTTGATTACACTAAAAAAATTTCATCATGTATTTATGTCTTTAATATAGGACTTATTTGGAAATTAATCTTTTTTTCATATATTTAGGAATTAATTTTGGTCTTAGATAAAAGACATATTCTTTATATTTGTCAATATTGCTCCTATTAATATTCCCTATCCAATAATTAACAAGGAGGATGAATGATAGAATTATGGAAGATATACTTGGAATGCACTTTAACCCTTAATTAAAAAAGAAAAAGGCAAAATCTCATATTTTGAATTTTAAAAATACCAAAAGATAAAAAGGTGTTTTAAATATTCATAATTCATAAAGATGCTAGATTCAATTTGTCACTTTTGAAATTAAAAGGAAATGACAAGATTGCCCTTACATATATTTTTTTTAAAAAAATTATATTGCCTCATTCACCGCTACCAAAGCTTTGGTGACTAGCCAACTGCTAGCTACCCACCCTTACAGCAACTGGCAAAATATTCCCTTATGAATTAATATTCCTAAAGTGGTGGATGTGGGGTTCAAATCCCCACCACTTGGTTTGGGCAAAAGGTTAATGGCCATTAGGTTTTAACCGTTGTTCTTAAACCCAGATTGGATCGAGACAGAAACCAGTGATAAAATCGGCCTGGGTTAATAGGTGAACCCGGGTCGCGTCTAACTCCAAGTTGACTCAATCAACTCAGTGTGACTCATTCGAGTTGAGTGAGTCACCGAGATAAGCTTCTTTTTTTTACTGCTCATAGTTCAAAACGACGTCATTTTGCTATGTTTTAAAAATAGTTGATAATAGCAGCAGCATGGGCCACATGATCAAAAGTTCAAAACTCAAAATTAGAAGTCAAATTAAACGCAACATTCTCCCTCCACCCGCTCAATAGAGGAACCTAAGATCACACTGCTATGCCGCCATCTCTATCTTTATCTACATCTTCTTCCTCTTTGGTTAGCCACAGCATTGTGAATTAGTGGCTCCGGTGACCAAAATCCGTTGCCACGGCTTGAAAGGCAAGAGCTTTTCTTCATCCTTTGTGTTTTCCTCTAGGCGATAAGTGACCCATAAGCAAAGGTCTGAGGTTCATGATTCAGTCTTCTTTCTGCCTTGAATCTCTATTATTTGTTGCTTACACTTCACATTTTCGGTTTGTCTCTAAATTCATTTGTCTCTATTTGTTTTTCCCTTCCTTTTGAATGTTCTGAATCCTAAGGCGAATCATGCTCTGTTTTAGTAAATTTTTTCTCCCTATCATATTCCAAGCTCTGATATTGGCCCTATTAGCTGGAAAGGTCGAACCTTTGAGTTCGTTGTTGAGGTCCAGAAGCCTAGAGTTTGTCCTTCTTAGATTTTGCATTTCCATCCAGAAGAGTGGGTTCGGTGATCTTATATTATGATCACCATTATCATTGTGTAACGACCTCTGTGTGTGGCTTTGTGCTAATTTGCTCGTAAAAAAATGCACAATTGTATCAACCTCTGTCTATAGCTCTATGCTACTTAAAAAATGATTATTGTATGACTAAAAAAACTTGCGCATGAAGGGATAATTTACCTAGCAATATAATCATCTTACAACTTGCGCCTGAAGGATAAGTGGTATGAAGAAACTCTTGAAAATGTTGTATGCCATGTTGTGCGATGTAATTTTAGCTTTGTTGGCTTTTATAGTTAAAATTATGAGTAACATAAATGATATTTGATTATGTTGTGTTTGATTTTGAAAAGAAAATTTAAATGAGCTCTTGGAGCTATTGTAAGTGCAATTCACTATTTCTATAATAGCTAGATGTTCTTGTCTTCTTGCATTGTTTTTGGTTTGATAATGGAGGAAAATAATGAAGGTGTTCAGAACACTACCACCCTTAATCTCAAATCTAGTAATCATCCCAACAATAGTTCAATGTCACCACAATCAATAAGGGTTGTCAACAAAACAGACTCGGCTTGGGAATTTGTTTCTGTTGAGAAAGAGGGGAAAATAAGTGTGTTCACATGCCTTTTATGTGGTTCAAGTTACAAAGGAGGTGGGATAAATAGCTTGAAACAACATTTAGCTGGGGTGATTGGTCAAGTGGCTTCTTACAAAAAAGTTACTCACGATGTACGTGCTAGAATGAAAGAATCTTTGCTAGAAGGTTCAAAAAATTTCCGATTTGTTGGAGACAATATAGCTAGAGAAACTGAAGAACCAAATGTTTCAAAGAGGAAAGCTACTAGAGGTTTAGGGGTTGGCAAATATTTTGCACTTAGGACAACTCCTGGTGCCTAGCCAAGCATCAAGAGTGCATAGGCAAGTCAACAAGTACAACATAATGCAAAAATGGTTGTTGCTCAATGGACTTATGTAAATCGTATTCTATTTAATCCAATTACTTGCCCCTTATTTCAACAAGCCATTGACGCTGTCATTGCAATTGGACCAAGGTTTAAAGTCCTAGTTATCATTAGTATAGATTTAGCTTGTTGAGTGATTGTGAAAAAGAATGTCAATTGTTGATTGATAGCCATCGAGTTAAATGGAAAGAAAATGGTTGCACACTTATGGCTAATGATTAGACTAAAGTTAAATGATGAACTTTGATTAATTTCTTAGCCTACTCAGTAAATGACATGATATTTGTGAAATCTGTTGATGCTTCAAATGTAGTTAAAGATGCCAACACATTATTCTCAATGTTCAAAGAAGTTATTAAGTGGATTGATCCTGAAAGTATAATCCATGTGTTGACTAACCATGTTGCTAACTATGTTGTGTGTGGAAAATTGATAAAAGATTGATATGAAACCATTTATTGGTCACCTTGTACTACTCATTGATTGAATCTTATTTTGAAAGACATTGCATACTTGCCTCATGTGTCAAACCTTGAAAAGAAGACATCCAAAATCACTGTATTTGCATATAATTATTTGATCTTCTTGCCATGGCTAAGGAAAAAACCAAATTGGAAGGAACTTGTATGTCCTAGTGCTATAAGATTTTCCACTACATTTATCACTCTCTATAGTAAAAATTATTAAAATATTCAAAATTCACCAAAAAATCATATGGCATATAAAAATCATTCTAACTATCTCATACTGTTCTGGATACTCTAAAATATTTTTTGGTATTTTATGGAAATTTTTGGGGCTTTTGGACCTGTTCGCATTGTGACCTAAAACTTTGTGGAACTTTTACTTTTTGCACATAGGCTCTTCCCCAGATTTTACTTCAAAAGTTGTGAGATATTTCAATCAAGGTCCTTTGTTCACCCCAAATACCTCATCTAGGCTTAAAAAAATCAGGATACGACACTCGGTCTACCCTAAATTCCCTATCTAGGCTTTCAAGATTTTTGGGATGTTACCTAAAAGATGTGCAAATTGTGCTTATCCTATCTCTGATCATGTTTCATATGACCACCTATCACCACCCTCATCTGCTTTTATCGCCTCCTTAGATTCCATATACAAACCTACCTTTTTTTTTCCTAAGCCTTAGCCCATCTAGGATGGCGTGCTACAATGGAAGAGGAATGATAGCCCTAGAAAAGGCTGGTACCTGGACCCTTATTAACCTAACTTCAGGGAAGCAAGCTATTGAGTGTAAATGGGTTTATGCAGTCAAGACTAAAGCTGATGGCACATTGGAACGTTTGAAGGCTCTATTAGTTGCAAAGGGCTATGCCCAAACATATGGTATTGACTACTCGAAAACTTTTTCTCTTGTGGCCAAATTGATGGCTGTGCAATTGTTCATTTCTCTAACATCAATGTTTGGTTGGAATCTTCATCAGTTGGATGTTAAAAATGCTTTCTTGAATGATGAATTACAGGAAGAAGTTTATATAGAGCAACCACCTGGTTTTGTTGCTTAGGGGGAGAAAGAGAAGGTATGTTACCTTCGCAAGTCACTATATGGATTCAAATAGAGTCCTCGTGCATGGTTCGATAGGTTCTCTACTGTTATCAAGTAGTTTTAGTTAAATTAAAGCAAGTGTGATCACACTGTGTTTCACTAACACATGGATGCTGGTACAATCTTTCTTGTTGTGTATGTTGATGATATGGTAATAATTGGCAGCAACACTACAGGAATCTCATAACTCAAGGCTTTTCTTAATTCTCATTTTCAGACCAAAGATTTGGGCCCTTTAAATTATTTTCTTGGGATTGAAGTAATGAGATGCAAGTGAGGCATATTTTTAACCCAGAGAAAGTACGTACTAGATCACTTGAAAGAGACTGGAGCTTGGAGTAGCACTTAGCAGTGTTCCTATGATCTATAATCAATTTTTAGAGCTTGACGAAAGTATTCCATTTGAAAATCTTCTTGAAGATGTTAGAAAGAGAGTTGATCCTGAGAAGATAAAACCTTGTTCAAATTTAGAGAGATACAAAAGATTGATTGGAAGATTGAATTATCTTATAGTAACGAGAACGGATATTCAGTTTGGGCATAGTGTATTAAGTCAATTTATGTTAGCACCGACGGTGGCCTAATGGGAAGCACTAGAACATGTGTTACAATACTTGAAGGGATCCCTCGGACGGGGAATATTATATAAGAACAACAATCACACCATAGTTGAGTGTTTTTATGATGCTGATCATGCAGAATCAAAGGCCACAAGAAGATCTACCACAAGATATTGTGTCTTTGTGGGTAGAAATTTGGTGTCATGAAAGAGTAAGAAGCAGGGAGTAGTCTCAAAATCCAATGTAGATGCTGAGTATAGCGCAATGCCTCAGTTAGTGTGGGAAATAGTGTGGGAAATAGTGTGGGAAATAATGTGGATTTATCAGTTGATGAAGGAAATTGGAGTTACCACATCATTGCCTATAAAGTTGTGGTGTGATAATAAAGCAAGCTTTACACATTGCATCCAACCCTATATTTCATGAGCGAACAAAATATATTGAAGTTGATTGCCACTTTGTTCGAGAGAAGATTAAATATAACATTATTTCTACGGACATGTATGATCAAATTATCAGTTAGGCGATCTCTTAACAAAGGCCCTCAACAAGTTGGACATGATTGATGTATTGGCTTCAACTTGAGAGGGAGTGTTAGGAAATTAGGGAAATCAATCCCTGATTTCATGCGATTGATTATATGAAATTACAATATTAATGTACATAATTAGACAATTAGGTAGTATTAATTTCTATCATTATTTTCATTTATTTCTTTGTCTCTTATTTTTGTATATAAATATAATTCTCATGTACGTATATAATTACACGGAATAATAGAATTAGATTCTCCATTTTATGATATAAAAATAAGTGCCAAAGCAAAAACAAGGGGGCTTTTTTTTTTTTTAAAAAAAATTGTAATTGTAATGAAGCTCTTACGTTACATTTAAATTCTCACAAGGCTTGCGTAACTAAATTTTTAGCTTAAGAAGATCAATCATGTTGTAAATAGACATAATTAATGGAGAACAAAAACTCAATAAGAATTATGCCCAAGTTGATAAGTACAATTTAGGGAAAATTCTAAAAATAGACAAGAAAAATAGGAAAATTTCAATTAGAGCAGCGAAATCAGGAAATCCTAAATTAGTCTTCTTGTACTTTTATTTTTGTGTAATTACGAAAATGCCACTAAATTTTTAACAATACGAGTATCGTAATTCACAATAAGAGTATCTCAATTAACAATATCAGTACAAACAACTCATATCGTAAATACGTAGTACTTAAATGCTTTTGGTATTATTAATTTAAATACTCATGTTGTGAATGATGATACTTGTGTTGTTAAAAATTCAGTGATATTTTTATAATTATGCAAAAAAAGTATAAAATGAATAATTTGATATTTCCTGATTTGTTGTTCAGAATTGATATTTCTCTATTTTTCTTTTTTTTTTTTTGAGATTTTCCCTAAAATTTAGACTCCTTTAAAGAACACTTACTTCAAAAGTCTTAAAAAACCTACACCCAAACACCTATAAGCGTGATTGGCACGAAGTATTAGGTGAATTTACTTCGTAAGTCCTATGAATATACTAATTCTTGTTATAATCAACAAGAGCTACTTAATTAATATGATGTCACTTGACATTATAATATTCATTCATGAATTAGTACATACACAAAATAAGGTAGTGGACACCGTGTTTGCAGATTCTGCATGGCCACTTTATCTACAGGCAATAATAAATTAAATTTACCATAACAATTTATACAATTATTCCACAAGTAAAAGATTTACTCTAGAATACACATAATTTAGTAGGTAAATGAATGGCCTTCTTACAAAATATTTTATTACAGAAGCAATTCAATAGTACATAAATGTATATCAAATCCTGAATATTTTCTAGTGATGAGGGAGTGATGCTACAAGAATTCTATTATATAAACTATTTAAAATAAATATGTTCGAGGCATGTTTGTATGCTTGTTTCGCTGTATATGAAAAAACTAAATATTTTTTTTTGCCAACATGAAAAAACTAAATATTATCATTCATATATACATATAACTCCCTCTGGTCCTATTTATAAGGGCTTATTGACTTTTTTAGAGAATTCTTAAAAAATTCTAATAAAGCTAATTATATTACTTTAAGACATCAACAACCTGTTTGGTTTACGGAACTGGTGGGAAGGGAAGGGAAGATGGGCAAGTTCCTTTATTTGGAAACTCGTCTTTTGTCAATCTTCCTGGGAACTTAAATCTTGGGCCCACCAATATTTCCCTCACAAATGGGAAGATGAGATCCTCCAAAAATGGCGGGATCTTAGGTTCCCTCCGTGACTTAAGACAAATTTACCCCTATCCAATCAGTCCCAACCATAATATTTCTCTTTCATTGATTGTCACATTGTTCACATCTCCGTCAACATCTTCATCGATGATGTCGGTAGGTAGATACTGAAAAATCAAAAGTTTTTCTTATTGTTTTTAATTACATTTTAATTACATTATCATATATTGAACAAGCCCATAAGCAGAGGCATCCACATACCAGGTATCACCATTATTCCATAACACTGCATATCTCCCAAATTGGCATATCTCTATATCTAAACAACTTATTTACATAAGCATCTCCTCTCTTGCCATACCATATATGTTATTTAACCAATAATATCAAATATATTATTTCTACTTGAAAGAAACTCATATACGCTGTCTAAAATGAGACTCCAGAATCCCTATTTTATCGATTGAAAATAGGGGAGTTTTTTTTTTGTGTGCTGAGCATTTGAATTTGATGTATCAAATTTGCATTTAAGTTGTTCAATTTGAGTTTAACTTGTCAAATTCAAATTTTGTGATTTGAATAAAATAGAAAATATTTTAAAAAATTATGCATCATTAATATTTCTCTAATCTTCGATATCATCAAGTATCCCACAATTATTAGTGATCTATCAAATATCTACATTGATTTTTATTTTTATTTTGAATATTTACATTCATTTATTTAGATTACAATTTTTTTTCTTGCCGCAAGACTCGTATTGATCAAATTTTTATAATATCGTTTTTATATAAGGTATGTTAAAATAAAATGATTTGATTTCGTATCTCAACTTCTTCATGTTATTATTTATGTGGTTTATTTTCCCCTTCATTTGATTTTTATATTCATGCAATATCTAGATTTATTTTAAATATATATATCTATTATAATTTATTTTTTATTCATTTTATTTTATTTTTACATTATTGTAATTATAATTATTGAATTTATGAATTAAAATATAAATTCATTTAATAAACAATCAATTATACTTTTTGAGGGTAAAATGGGTATTTTGCTTTTCTTTTCAAGTGTTACCCCATCATGTTCTTCATATCAAACAACACATCTCCCATCAACCCATTTTCCAATCAACCCTCATGATCTTCGCTTTTCTTCCCTTCACAAAGTTCTCTTCCCTCCTTAAAAGTTCTTTTAACTAAACAGGTTGTAAACATGTCATTTTTCTTTAAATTATGTTATTAGGCTTATAAACTAATATATAATGCAATAAAATATAATATATGATGTAATTAAATACTGTAATTAGTTTTTTTAATTTTTTTTAAATTCTCCAAAAAAAAGTCAACAGTTTAAGACCGAAGGAAATATTAAAATGTATCTTCTCCCTTTGGCCCTTTCCCCCAATAAAATCCCTTCTCTCCTTCCCTAATGATTACACTTTAAAGAGCCCCTCATTTATTGGGAATAATATCTCACGATCTAATGCCATGTAAAGCTGTCTGTTTTGTATTTTTCTGTTTTTATTTATAAGGCCCTTTTAGAGAATCCTAATAAAATCTTAAAAAAGTTAATTACATTAGTTAATAATGTCATATGTTGTGTTTTATTATATTATATAGTAGTTTATAAGTTAAATAACATAATTTAAAAAAAATGATAAATTTTAATATATTAAAATAATATAATTAATTTTTTTAAATTTTTTTTAAAAAAGTTTTATAAATAACAAAGGAGTATATTTTAACGGATTGAGATTAATATCGCTCTCCACAAATTATAACTTCAAACGAGCTCTTACGCGCGCGCACACGCGTATATTCATGAGCCCGGGGGAGTGTCTTCCAGATTCGGGTTCGCCGTGACCGTAGCCATAAACTGTTGTTGCTGAAGACTATTCTGCGTCGCGTAATTCCATCATGTTGTGTCGATTGACTCGATTCAGGAGGGCTGCTTCCGAGTCTGATTTCAAACGTTTCGGATGGAATCCCCTCATTGTTCGATCTTTCCGAACTTCTGCTCCTGGAGAACCCACGGGCCTCTATGGCTTCCCCAATTTGAAGACTCCAAAAGACTTTCGAAGATTCGTTGACGAAGCTATTGAAAGGTACTCAACACAAAAATACTCGTGCTATTCTGGTAGCATTTGCCCATTTAATGAGTTGTTTCTGACAGAAGCTAATAAAAAAAGTACATTGTTGTCTTCAAGCTCGTTTTTTTCTCTTCCTTTTGGCCCCCTTCTCTTCTGCAGTGATATTGAGTTATTGATGGGATGACATAGCAACTAAGTGTCTAAGTTGGACTTTTGCTTCAATTCTTTTGCCAGTGTTTTGTGCGAAACAAATCTTCCTGATGGGGTTGGCTATTGCAAATTTGGATAATTAAGTTACACTAGAAAATGAATTAATGCAATGTCGTTGAAGAAGTATTTTCTGTTTGGATTGATTCAGGATGTCGATTTTGCTTTTTTCAGGTCTGGAGAACTCATTACATATATTTCTACCATGGCATCAACTACTGAAATAGTTCGTGCAATGGATGAGATTTCTGATACGGTATGCTTAAATCTGGAGGTTTTGTAACTTATTTATATGCATTGTTTTGTGAGCATTTGTAGTGACCCTGATATTTGATGTGTTAGGTTTGTTCTGTTGTTGACTCTGCAGAACTTTGTAGGCATACTCATCCGAACAGGTTCTTATCAGACTTTATTATTATTTTTATCAATTGGGTTCTGCTACTTATTCACAATCAGATTCATATATCCGTATATATTAGTTAGTGTTAAGTTCCCTGGCTAATCATTTTCTATTGAATATGTCATACCACTTCTAAACCTGTGCACATGGTGGCTTGTGGGCTTAATTGAACCTAAGTACGATCCAAATTAAATTTTTTCTTTATGGAATATATAAAATGGTTTGTTCTTATAAATTAATTATATTTTTTTGGTAAATCAGGGAATTTGTTGAGGAAGCCAACAAAGCATCGATGAGAATCAATGAATATCTACATGTGAGGTGATTCTGGCCTTTCAATTGTATTGATGTCTGTGATAATATTAGGTTAATTTTTTTTTCCAGTTCTTTGGTTAAATCATATCTTTTGTTGAAAGAAACCTGGAAATAGGTTCATAAAACAAGTTTGAGAAATAAAAATCATAGCTCAAGAAAAAAAACAAATATCTTATTAAGGAGTTTGGGAGTGTATAGTTGTTTCAATAACATGCACATTTTTCTATAAATATGATCCAAGAGATTGTGAGATGTTCATGTTGATAACATATAAAGGCCTTCCTAAATTGTTATTCAACACTACTATTCATGGAATGATTGAACAGAATACATATGGCAAAATTTGTTATGACTTCAAAGACCTATAGCCTAGATTAGGTGGGCTATCAATGGAAGGAGTCTAGGTGAATTGAGGGTTTATTTGGAATGAGGTTTGTTTGGAAGAAAAAGGATGGAAGATGGGCCATATTACTGGTTGTCAGAGCTTAGTTGAGAAATTGCTTTTATATCTTGCCTTAAACATACATGGAAAGGGACTAAAAATTGAAAAAAATACTCCAATTTTCTCTTTATTTGTATAAAGCAGGCTACTCCTGCCTTTTGGTTTATGTAATCTCCAATGAACAGTGGCAGCCTGACCTATCCGTTTCAATGTTTCATATATAGACCCGATTGCTTATTTAAGTCTGATTTTTTATTAACTGCAGAGAAGTATGTACTGTTTATAGATTAGGCTTCCTGACTTAGAATCACTAAGACTCAAAAGGGCCTGAACTTGCTTGGAATATGGGATACTGCAAAGTGCAGCTATGCCTGAATTCATTGGTATCAGTAGAGGCTATAATGAACTTCTTGAAGTTTGATGAGTAACTAAACTGTAAAAATGATGTGCTATGCCTGCATTGAAATGGGAAGCAGAACCTTGTCTTTCATCGGACTAATAAATATGTAGATTCATTGGCTAACCACAGTTTGGGCTCTGGATCTCTCTTTTAATATTCATGTCTAGAATAGCATTCCTCCATTTCTTAATCATTCTAACCTTTAATTTTGATGTAACTGGGACCTGCTTACCTTCAGATTTACTGTTTCTGTTCCTGGGCCTAGTGTCCCAGCTTTATAAAACACTCAAAATTTTTGATGAGGAAAATTGTTTGATTTGGTATGAAACAATACATTGAGATATTGAAGATCCACGTTGCTTACTCTAAACTTTTTTGGAGTGAGAATGGTTGGTCTATGAAATATATAGTTTGTCATACAGCCATAAGGATTTTCCATTGAATGAAAGTTGGAAGTTGAGAAGTATAGACATGACGGGCTTAATAATGCTTCTATAAAATGGATAATGTGGTCAACCTGTCAAGTTAGAACATTTAAGAAATTATAAGGAGCCATTATATAAAGGAAATTAAAATGATTAAATAATACAAAATCAACCTTAATAAAAGGATAATAAAGTCGGCTATCTCCAACAGGTGGAGCTGTTGTTTTAAACAAAATGCATCAAAGTACATCTTATGCTTATGTAGGCATATTTTTCTGTCAGCTATGGAAAATAACCTTTTTGTACGTTTCCTCTCTGCTTTACAGTATCTCAACACAAATCATGTTCTTTATGATGCGGTGAAGAAAGCTGAGCGAGAGGGTCATGCTCTTTCTGGAGAAGCTCAAAGGGCAGCCAGGAATTTACGCATTGACTTTGAAAGGGGTGGAATTCATCTTTGCACTGGTATATGTTGCACAATATCGTCTGATCTTTGGAGAGAATCTTTCCTCTGTTGAAAGTATTCCAATGATGTATTTGTTTGCAGAGAAATTAGATCGAGTAAATCAGCTAAATGTTGAAATTTCTCAACTGTGCAGAGAGTAAGTTTGTGTATAATTAACATTTGCTGTTTGATATTGACCATCCTTGAACATTATTTTCCTTTTCTCTATTTTTTCTGTTTCTCAAGCACAAACTAATGCTGAAATCTCTAAGTCCATTCTTCTTCCACTCCTTGCTATCATATTCTTAATATCAAACTAGTAAACCAAAAAAAAAAAAAAAAGAGGACAAATGATGAAACAACCTGAACTGTGAAACCCATAGGAAATGCTTGGGCATAACCAACAACACTAACAAAATATCGTGATCCATGCTAAACTGTGGTTCAAAGATTAAGATGGCTACTCAGCTCTCCGTAGGCATGTTTATGTGCTTTCTTGTGACCTATTTGCCAGCAAGTGGGATGACTAAAAGATAGGAGGAATCAGCATGTGGGAAACATTTGACAGCACATAATCTGCTGCTCCGGGGGTATTGATTGATAAGTTTTGAGTTTAACCTACGGGTCATTCTCTGTAAAAGGACTGAGTGAAAAAATCATTTAGGCATTTGAATATGTTTTAGATGTTGAAAAAGCAGCCAAAGAGGACCAAGTTGTGCTGGGGCAATGTTTGGCTAGAGCTTGTTCGAGAAGTGGTTGGACCATAAATCCTAAAGACAAAAGCAATCAAAGTGTAGATCTTCCCTCAAACCTTCCTCTGATACTAGGCAGAATATGATCGAGATCATTTGGTTAGCTTATCATCATTTGTGTCTATATAATGGTAGGGCTGTTCAAAAAATCCTGGTCTTGAGATTTTAATCCTGGGAATTTTCTAGTCCCGGCTTGGATTAGAACTGGGATCACTTTCCTTGAAGGGTGATCCCGGTCTCGGTTTTTTTTTAAAAATTTTTTTATCTTATAAATTAAAATTATCCTTTTATTTGTGTATTCTTACCTCTATTAATTAAGTTATTTTTTCAAAATATGTGTATAACATCTTTAGTTGGAATTAAACGGCATATATTGTGATACTAAATTTAACTGTATACTGTATAAAGATAATAATAAAGATGA
>JBAGKO010000016.1:9106491-9137985 GCA_037177275.1 Acacia concinna
AACAGATTGCTAAAAATAATCTTTGATCAAGCTTTGGAAAATTTTTTGAGATTATCACTTGAGTGGCACTCGAGTGATTTAGATATACTGACTGAAACACTTCTTGATCTCGGATGAATCTTTTCAATATATTTTATTATTATCAAAACAAGGGTTCCAATAGGTAATGATAAATAAATGGGAGATTGAAAGGAAAATAGAAGGAATTAAAATTGTTAGAAGTTCTCCACCCTTGACTCATTGCTTTTTTTGCTGAAAATTCTGTTTTCTTTATGAAGGCTAATCTTGAGAATTGCATAAACCTAAAGTATCTTTTTGATTTATATTGCTTGGCCTTAGGGAAAAAGATAAATTTTCATAAATCATGTTTGTATTTCTCTCAAAATACTAAAGCTAGACTAAGAGAGGAGATTGGACAGATATTTCAAATACCTGCAGTATATGTCCTAGGGAATTATCTTGGTCTTCTTACCACTTGGGGCACCTCAAAAGTGCAAGCATTAAACTTTGTCATTGATAAGATGATAAACAGAATGCAAGGATGGAAGAAAGATGTTTTGTCAGTGCGGGCAGAGAGGAATTAATTAAATTAGTTGCAAATGCTATTTTGGTGTATCCTATGTCCTATTTTTTATTTCCAAAAACATTGTTTATGAGAATGGAAAGAATTGTATCTGAATTCTAGTGGAAAATCTCTAAAATAAATAGAAAATATATTAGGTCTCTAAAGAAAAATTGAAATATAATAAAAATGAGCCCGGGGTTTAGAGATTTTCATGCATTTAACCTTGCTCTATTGGCTTAATTAGGGTGGCGAATTTTACAGAAACCTAATGATTTGTGGGTGTGCGTATTGAAGGCTAGATTTTTCCATGGACTAGTTTTCTTCATGCTAAGAAGGGAGGGTCAGCATCATGGATCTGGAGCGGTATTTTGGTTGGACGTTCTGTGCTGGAAGGAAATCTTCTGCTAAGAGTTGGGAATTGACAGAAAACTAGAGCATGGGAAGACCCATGGCTAGTAAATATTCTGGGTAAGAAGTTGATTTCCTCGTGCCCTGATCTAGTGTTTCGTAAATTGAAAGTAGTAGATATAAGAGTTAATGAACAATGGTTTTTACAAGGCATTGATGAATTTTTGTTTGATTTTGAGAAAAATTAAATTTTGAATACCCTTTTATCTCCTTCAAATAGGGAAGATAGATGGGTCTAGATGGGGGTAAGAAAGGATATTATATGATTAAGGAAGGATATAAGGTGGCAAAGGCTAAATTGATTGTGAATGGTGGAGAGACTCCTGAGTGCTCTTTACATACTTCAAGGAGTTTGTGGAATCAAATATAGAGGTTAAAGGAGCCATCCAAAGTGAAATTTTCTATTTGGAGAGTGCTATTAAAAGTTATCCCTCCTATGGAGAATTTATCTAAATGAGGATGTTGTACTACTGGTCTTTGTTTAATTTGCAAGAAGGGTGCTAAAAAATTAAACTTATCTATTTCTACAATGTGATTGGGTTAGGAGAGTATGGTTTGGTTGTTCTTTGTCTCTTCTTATGTCAAACAATGTTACCTATGACTTTCCTTCTTGGATGGAGTTTTTATTTCTGCAATCTAAATTATCTATGTGGCAAAAGAGTTTTATGGCTGTTATTATATAGGTAATTTGGAAGAGCATATGCTCTTTTTTATATGAGAATTCCATTTTGAATCTGTACTTGGTATTTCAACATGTGTAAGAATGGCTTGCAGAATTTTGGCAGGTGAATGGATGGAGTGAAGATAGCCCCCATTTGAAAAATTCTAATAGTGTTGTATCTCCCAAAGCTAAGTGGTGTAGTCCCCTCTAGGGTCTTTTAAAATTAATATGGATTGTTCAGTTTGTCCTTGTTGGAATATGCCTAGTCCACCCTTGGTGGATTAGGGACTATTGTATAAATGTGTAAAATATATGGGTGCATATAGAATAATTTTATTATTTTATTTAAAATTCAAATTAAAATCCGTAACTTCCCATACACGATATATTTTGGGAAGATACCGGATGGAAGTAGGGAGTTCCAAGTTTTTACGCTCTTACGTTTTGCCGTAGAACTTTTCTCTCAGTGCATCCCTTTCCTTCTTCTCTCCGGTGCGTCTTCCGTATACGTGATCAGAGTCCACAATGGTGCTCCGATCTCGCGTGGCTACTCAACGAATCGACAGGATTCCAGGTATGCCCGAAATCCTACAATGGGAGACATGATAAATACAATTAAGAGAATAAAAAATACCTATAATTATATAAAACTTGTATTAAAATATTAAAGCTTAATTATAAATCCACAACAATATCCAACAACAATAATAAAAAAAACATCCAAGTTACAAAGTACTTCACAAAAATTCATCTGGGCTAGATCAAACCGAGTGGTCTAATCACTTGGTCTAAAACCCACTCTATCTCAGTCAACCAGTCTGATTTGATTGGGTGCCTCAGGTCAGGTTGGATTACAAGGTTTCTACACACCGTGCCTAAGGTGTTTAGAGTAGCTTTTGAAAATAGCTTTTACGGATTCTAAGGTAAATATGTGAAATGAGTTTTATCTCAGCTTGTGCAAACATAGGTTTGAGGATTTCCCAAATGCCTAGAGCTAGAAAAATGGATTGAGCCCGTCGGGCCGGCCCTTTTAAGTCAAGGGCCGAGTTTATATTTTAGAAGTTGAAAATGGAATCAGGCCTACAAGGGCTAGCCCTATAGGGCCTCTAGCTTAAAAGAGCCAGCCTTGTAGGGCCACAGGCCGACCCTTTTAATTTTTTTATATTATGCATAGCATAGTACATAATTTATTTTGAGTCAAAACTTCAACCCATTGTGTCATTATCCAATGAACATACACACCCACCGACCACACGATCACACACGAGACACAACGAACACAAGACACCAGACACACATCACGCATTCACATTGTATACTTGCATACTATGTAAAATTCAGACTTTATTGACACGCAACAATGGTATGCCTTAAATTATATTGTTTGTTTACTTCATACTTGCATACTACGTAAAATTTAGACTTTATATTAATACAATTTGTGTTAAATTAGAATTTTAATTGGTGTAATTAATTAATTTTGCTTCTTTAAAAAATATTAAAAAAAATTGTTTAAAATGCTTTCGGCATTGTAGGGCCGGAATTTAAAAAACATGTGTTTTTTTTAAATCGGGTTTCAACAGGCCAGCCTTATTAAAACCCTAGCCCTTGAAAGACTGACTTTAATTCCTACCTCTATATACGCGCGAGAGGAATTATTTTCCTTTCCACGCAAAGTCTTACGTTCAAACCATTCATTTTGAGACTCTAATGTGTCATTATTGTATGGTCTCTCGTTGAAGTGTCTTTTCCTCTTTCTTTTCTATGAAAAATAAATATGATGACGGTGTTAATCGATACCCTCCCTTATTCAACTTTCAATTTCAATCAAAGTTGGCAAAAAAGAAGACTGTTCATAATTACAATTATGGCTTCATGACCCTTAGCACTCTAATTATGCCATTCTCGATCTCAAGTTACAATTAATAGCTCCAAGATTTGTGATATATCACTTTGGTCCTTATTATAAATCATTTTTAATTAATTCTCACATACTAAGAAGAATTAGTTAAGTTAATAATTAAAAGTAAAAGTTACGTCTTTATTCTCATTTATGAATATTTTTTTAACTTTTTTTTTCTCTCCTCGTATAAGTAAGGGTAAGATTGTAACAATATCATTAATACTATGAAACTATATTTATATTAAGACCAAAATTTTTTGGTAAAAAATGGCTTATAATAGATATCAAATAGTACTTCATCCGATTTTAAATATAAGATAAAGTTGACTTTTTAAAAAAATTTAAAAAACTAATTAAATTACTTTACAAGATTTTTTTTTTCAAATTAGTTAATCTAATGGTACACAATATATAATATCCTTAAATTAGCTTTCTTAATATATATATATATTAAAAAAAGAGTCAATTCTATTTCATATTTAAAACACTCGTGAGTAACATCATAGCAGCTCCAAAAATCAGATGGGATCTGACTACTTTTGTGTTGGAATCTAATCCAATTACACTGCCATGAAGAGAACATTGAAGCTCTACCACCAACAAATTAAATTTCAACGATGTAAAATATTAATATGTACAAATATGTAGACTTGTCATATTTTAACATTTGGCTTTTTTACCTTCATACTATAAAACACAATAAAAAAAATTATTTGGATGCTACACTTTTACATAATGAGCAATTTTTGGATTTTGGAAAAGTAATCTTGTTCACGCCATGAACAAGTTCCATTTTATCCTTTAACGACGTGTTTTCCCATACATAGAAATTTCATATCACTCATTTAATTTCCTTGTCCTGAAATAATATTCCCACATAGTACAACAATATTTTACTCCCTTTGTCCTTATATAAGGGCCTTTTTGAAAGTGTAGCATATGAGCAACCTGTTTTTTACAGTTTATAGTATGAAATTTATTTTAAAATGTGAGTAATTTTCAATATTACACTTACTAATTACACTAAATTCTAATATCATTTTAATTATTACTCTCTCTCTCTCTACCCTTATTAAATATAGGCAAACATTGAACAAATATTTAATGCTTTTTTGAAACAAGCAAATGCCTTATAAAAAATATCAAGAGCACTTATTAGTTTGTACTTAAGATCAAAGGGAGTATTTGAAACAGCTCAAGTTAGATCGTTGCTCTCTAATTACAAGTAAGATTATGGGTTGGTTTTGATAATCAATATAGGGTGTTTGGATTAAAGATTGTAATTGGTACTTTTAAAAAAGTAAGATTGAGTAATTTGATTTGTGTTTTGAATAAAGATTGCAGAAGTTATTTATACAAAAGTAAAACTTGTTTGGTTGAAATTTTGTAACAATAATTTTGATAGGAAATGACTAAAAAATGTATGAATCATATTATATAGATTGTACACATATCTAAATATTTTGTGATATTTATAATATCTCCGATCCTAATTATATGACCTAGTTTACTCTTTTGGTCCTTAATCTCTCCAAAAAAATTAACTGAGTATTATAATTAGGATCGAAGGGAGTCTTATTACAAGTAAATATAGTGTGATATTTATACTAGCTCCAGTTCTAATTATAAGACCTAGTTGACTCTTTTGGCTCCCTTAATTTCTTTAAAAAAACCAACTGTGTTTTATAATTATGATCAGAGGGAGTCTTATTACATATATAGTATGATATTTATACTACTTCCGGTCCTAATTTTAAGACATAGTTGACTCTTTTAACTTCTTTAATCTTTCTAAAAAGAACAAATTGAGTCTTATAATTAGGACCAAAGGAAGTCTTATTACACATAAATATAGTATTATATTTATACTACCTCCAGTTCTAATTATAAGATTTAATTGACTATTTTGACTTCCTTAATCTCTCCACAAACGCCAATTAAGTCTTATAATTAGAATTGGAGGGAGTATTATTACATGTAAATATATAGTATGATATATATACTACCTCCAGTCCTAATTATAAAACCCAATTAAATTTTTTTAGAGAAATGAAGGAAGCAAAATATGTTATTTAATTAGATCATATATTTTATTGTTTTATATTATATATTAGTCTATAAGTAAAAATAATAATTTAAAAAAGATAAATTTTAATACCTTAATATAAGGTAATATATTCTGCACTGCTCACGATAGCATCAATAGCTGAACCAAACATCAGTTTTTTTCTTATTGTCTTTTACAATTGTGAACAGTGGATAATCCCACGATTGGGCCAAACACACATAGTTAAAGCATGTTGAGTGAGAACTAACCATCAGCCTGTATAACTTTTATACTATGTCAGCAAGTAATAAGTAAAACATTGGTTGTACCATGTTGTATTATCTCAGAAAAAGTAACATAACTGGATGATATGAAAGTTTTGCACATGGTAGAGTGCGTCGCTAGAAGACAAAATAGAATTCACTCACAGTATGAATGGGTCCACTTTTATTAAAATATAAACTTGTGAGTGTAAGATAAAGGGTTAAGATGTAAATTTAGCAAGTACCTATTTTTTAATGGACTTCCAACATAATTAATTATTTTAGAATTAAAAATAAATATTATAAATTTTTTTTGAGAATAATAATAGCAACGCCGTTAACTTCACTTAATTGTCTATATTTTTTAAATGTGGGTCCTACTTCCTATTATTTTAATATATTTTAAAAGGTTAAGGTGCAAATTTAATAACAAACTATTTTGATGGGTGCATCTAACAAATTATTTTCCATAAAAGTATTTATAAGGAAAATATGTGTATTTTGATAAAAGAATTTATATTAATGCCCTTAATTTATTCTTTTCATAAGAGCATTTATAGGCAAATATGAGTATTTACATTATTATTAATGAGATTTAAATGAATCTAGGAAGTTAAAAAATTTTAAACATTAACTTATTTATCTTGTAAATGCACATATTTGTCTTTATATTGATAAAACTGAATTTTATTTTGACTAAAAGAGTGCAATAAAAAAATTTACAAGACAAATATGTAAATGACCAAAATTATTTAAATCCCTTATTTCTTTCAAATCTTTTTTTTTTTTGGATGTATCTATAGATATTCAAGGATTTAAAAGATAAATATAAAAATTTACAAAACAAATAAAGGGATTTAAAATAATTTAGAGATTTAAATAATTTTGGTCGTTCATATATTTGTCTTATAAATTTTTTTTATTACATTTTTTGGCTAAAATAAAATTAAGTTTTGTCGATAGAAAGATAAATACGTGGATGTCCAAAGTTTTTAATTTCCTATATTCTTTTAAATCCCTTTAGTTATAATGTAAACATCTATATTTACTTTGTTAATGCTATTATAAAACAAATAAAGTAAAGGCATTAATATAAATGTTCTTATCTAAATGTTTCTTTATAAATGCTTTTACGAAAAATAATTATGTTTGGTGCCCCAGAAAAATAGTTTGTTGCTAAATTTGTATATTAATATTTTAAAAATATATTAAAATAATAGGAAGTGAGACTCATTTTTTTTTAAAAAAAGTAATGGCAGTTAAGTAAAGTAAACAGTGTTGTTATTATTGTTTTAAAAAAATCATAATGTCTATTTTAATACCCAAAATAGTTAATTGTGCTAAATGCCCATAAAAAAAATAGTTACTTACTAATTTACACCTTAAGCCTAAAATAAAATGGAACTTATTCTAGCCATAAACAAGCTCTATGCAAGTTTAAAATCGATTTTTGTGAGAGCGAGTTTTAATTTAGTATCTTAATAAATATTTTTGAAAGTATAGCGTCTCACTATTTTTTTTTTAATGATTACAGTATCAAGGTAAAAAAGCCTTTAACATTCATTTCCTTAGTTTTCCCTTCCGAAATGTTTTAATAGTACTTAAAATCTTGCAGAAAACTTCATATTCTTATTAATTGGTATTAATATCTATACATATTTTTAAAATACTTGAATACAACTCTCTTTTTTTTGTTGCTTTATTTATTTTTACACGTTAATATGTTAAGAAGGGATCAATCTATAGGTTCTTAGAGTTTCAATAAATTTTTAATTAGGTCCCTATAGTTTTTTTCTCCCTTTTTATTAAGTCATTGTACTTGCACTTGTCTTTTATCATGTCTTTATAGTTTTTTCTTATCAGATCCTTATAGTTCCACATGACTTTTTATTAAATCCCTTTACTTTTTTATTTATTCAATAAGTACTAATATTATTCTTTTATAAATACAAACTATAATATTATTTTTTATAATCTTATTAAATATATTGATATAAATACTAATATTCTATAAATAATCAATTATAGCATGATATTTTATTGAGAGAATCCTATATAAATCCAGTTGAAATACCTAAAGTCAAATTTAGGCCTTCACTTTCAATAAATTATTAATAAGGCCAAACAGCCTAATTAGGAATTTCTAAATATTGTTAAATAACCACATTACCCCCTCAAAGTCATCTCTTCTTTCTCAAATCACCTAGTGGGCTAAATTCAGTTCTCTATGTGCTCTTTCATTTTTAATTAGTTATGATTATTAGTATATTAATTAAAAACTAACAAAACTTACTCCATAATTTGACTGTAATTCAATGTTCATTAATAAGCACATCAATTTTCATTTAATTTTCTTTTAGTAGAAAAGACAGCTATGTCGTATATAGAACCAACCTATAGTAATGGAATAAGTTAAATTCCACAACCATTTCCACTTTTTGATGAAACATAAGAATGAATCTACCCATTATATTCTTATATTTATATAAAATATTGTTGGACAAAAATATTTGTTGTGATTATATAAAATATATACAAATTTGTGTAATATCAATAAATAATATAGTTTTTTTAAAAATATATATTATAATATTTATATGATATCTTTGCTGGACAAAAATATTTGTTGTGATTATATAGGATATATACTAAATTGAATAATTTTGTTATGATAAATTGTATCGGTGTCTTAAAAAAAATTATACGGTATCTACAGATTAATATTAGTTTGTTTTATAAAAACAAATCATAAAACTAACAAACTAACTAAAAATAAAAAGAAAAACTTAATTAAATCACCTAGAAATAAAAAATGCTACATCTATATTCATTTCCTTTTTAAATTATAGGAGGGTATTAAAGTCTTTTAATAACATTCAAAAACCCCTAAATAGGCTTCCTAGTCTCATTAATAATTTTTTAATAGTGTAGGCATGAATTTAGATTTTGACATTTTAATTGGATTTATACAGGATTCTCCCTATTTTATTTTAACATACTTTTTATGAATTATTTTAATATTCTTCATAATTTTTAATTAAACATATATTTATGTTATTTTTATTGTAATTTTTATTTATTTATTTATAATTATAAAATTCTAATTATAATAATACATTTTTCTAATAGTAAAATAGAATTATAATTGTTAATTAAAATTTTAAAAATCTACAAAGACTTGATTAAAAATCTGGTGAAATCACAAAGATAGGATAAAAAGGAAAATAATTACAATGACCTAATTAAAAACATGTTAAAGAATACAGACTTGATAAAAAAAAAAAAAAAAAAAACCTTTAAGAACCTGATTAAAAATTAGTTAAAACCATAAGAACCTACATACTAATTATCCCTGGTTAATTATATATAACAAAACACATGCATATCCTACAAATCTAAAATTTATCCTACTTTATAGATCAAGTCACATCAAGCATGAAAAATCATATATTGGTATCATTGTAACAGTCCAAACCTAGACCGACTAAATAGTGGACAAAAACCAGACTGATATGAAAAGCTAAACCGAGAAATGGCACAATGGGTGATTCATTAAAACTTCATAGTATTTCCTTAAAAACAAATTTCCCCTAGATCATGGCCCAAACAGCTACCTGAACGTAAAGGGGCAAACTAGTAGAAACCCAGCAACATAATAACCAGCTGAAGCTTTAAAGCTCTATGGTTTCTCTCATTTATACATTGCATTAAGGATAAAATTGTAAAATTAACCATATGCCATGAGCTATCAAGCATACTATATACAAGACCCAGAGAGTATCTCTGACAATGATTAAGGCGAGAACTCTTAATACATACCAGATCACCTTATCCTAAATACCTTATTCACTAAAATGTGATAGGATCAGTTTGAAATGTTTCTATTAACCTCTTATGGACAACACAAAAGCATTGTTATAATTCTTGCACGTGGCTGCTCACATCAGAGTTTGCAATAGATGATGGAAGCCAGAGTTCCACACGAGTTCCACCAGCCCCTAGAGGTGCATCCCGGATTCGAGGGGACATAACACGCACAACACAACCATAACTCTCGAGTATCTCACGGGCAACACTTAGACCCGCAACAAAATTCCATGTCATGTTGTCTTCAACCATATCTTCAGACAAGAGTTCAGGTCCGTATGGTGTTAGTGAATGCGTCTGGGTCTGCAGACAAGTTCATAGCCAACTAAGTTCTCGCACAGAACGAGATGTACTCAGTCTCAATAAAGGACTTCATCATGAGTTGTATTTGAAGCGACCATCAATATCAATAGAAGCATGCAAGCTCAACATTAATAATCTACCACCTAAGCAAAATATTTTGATCCTATCTTTTTCCTTTTTCCTAATAATATTATAGAATGATGACAACAAAGTATCTTTACCAGATCCAAGAATAGCTTAAACGTGCGCACACATTATCCAGTAACCTTCCACTTTGTCTCGATTCCGTATTACTTTAGAAAGACATCCATAGTTGAGATCTAGCCCTCCCCCTCCTCAGAAATGGTATATGTTCCTTTTTCGTACAAGGGTTTCTTTGCTCGGGAAAAGTCATCAAGGGGACTAGTAGAGTTACCAGGCGAGGGAAAAGTCATGATTAGTTGAGAGCATGGTGAGGCAATGATGGTCCAGGAGCTAGTGGGCCCTTCTCTAATGGCCCCAAGTTAAGTACTGGAGTGTGTGTGCGGTCAGTGAGAAAGAGGGGGGCATAGAAAGGCTGTCTGATGTATATATTGGGAGAAAAGACGAGACTTTGGTGGCTATGGTGTGAGGAGAGAGCCTGAGCCTGTCGAAAGCTTGAGGATTGTCTTTCTTTCATTCCACTTTTCTTATAGCTGTTGGTTAGTTTTACTGCTATTGCATTAGACTTTTTCTGTGTTCTTGTTAGTAGGAATTATCTTGTTAGGGTGCTATATTTTTCAGAGTGAAACACTGGAGAGTGTAATTTTCCAGTTAGAATTTACATCAATAAACAAGTATTTGTGTGGGCCAAAAAAGAAAGAAAGTAAACAAGTATTCTGGAGATATCTTGCTATTTTCTTTATTTTCTAACAGGCTATCAGGCAATTAATACTTGAGTCATGCCCACTTAGCAGATAAGGAGGTTGTGTTACTTAGTGGAAGAGCAGCAATGCCAATTATGAAGTCCTATCAGTTATATATATTATAAGTAGAAATCTGTCATCTATTTTGCTATAGTCATTTGGTTTTTATCAATTAATTTCTTTCGGGAGATTCCCCACCAGCCAGCCATTAGAAAGATTGAACAAGATCCCTGCTTAATTTATTCTGACTGAACTTTATACTCCTATTCCTAACTCAACCACTTTCTAGTAAAGTTGCTCTTTAATAAGAGATTATTTTCCAGCCGATCTTCTACTGTGTCATCACTATGCTGTTTCTCAAAGCAAAGCCATTTCACAGTCTCCCATGGAAATGATTCTAGCACACATGCATAACAAAAGTTACCAGTTTGCTTACATATTTAATTTTTTTTTAAGGAAAAAAAAAAAGCAAATTAGCATAGCAGGGAATCAAGTAGATTTACCATATATTGCATGTCAGGACCATCATCATCGATGATTACAAGGGTACCACCTGCTGGTGCATCAGTACACACAACTTCAACCTTACCACCAACATGTGTGCGTAGTAAAGCACCTTCAATGAGATTGCTAAAAGCTTGACGCAAAGCAGGTCCTTCTACAGCAGCAAGCAAGGGTGATGAGAGTTCCTTTAGCTCTATTACTCGTTTTTGATTCTGGGCAAGAGGTCTTGCAGCATCAACCAAGTCAGTTAATACTTCAGAAACATTGCACGGTCTTCCTGACATTAAAATAAAGTATAAGCAAAAGAAATATAGAAATAATCTGATCCCGGCCGGGAGTTACCTAATAGTTAATGAACAAGAAAATAAAATGTTTGATAACATTATTGATACACCCAATAAATTAGATGTTTCATTAAAGAGTAAGTTGCCAAACCTCCTTTGAGCTTGGCTAATATTGTATAAACCTGATATTTACTTGTAAAACATACATGGGATGCTGATCTTTGGTACAAGTTTTAATTTTTAAACTAAAATATCCTCCATTAACCTGAATACATAATTTTTGTAACTAAAATACATTCTTTTCTTAACTGAATAAATACCTTCTTAAATATTTTATACAATGGCTACTTTAGTAAAAAAAAAAAGTCAAAATTGAACGACATCAAATGTTCTGAAAATAAAGGGGATCTTTGTATAATTTTTACAGAATTCAATAGAGATTTGTATAAATTTTTCTTTATTAAAAAGGAAAATATTCATTAATTTACCGTTGAAACCCACCTAATTCCATGTTGCAAGGGAGCGAGAGCAAAAGGAGGTAGGGGCATCTCTATATCCTTGGCAGAAGCACTGACAGAATGTGACTCATTAGCTTTATGCATTTTCCTTCCCGATTCATCCCTTGGAAAGTTATCCAATAATTGAGATTTTAGTGACCCAGCAAGCATACTAGTTGAACCATTCATTTTCTTGATTGCTTCTTCATTGTAGCGCAGAATGTTAGCCTAGACAGTAGACCCAAAAAAAGAAAGAAAGAAAGAAAGAAACATCAAAAGCGGTGTTTTTTTTAAAATGGATAACAACATCAACATGCATCTAATGATGAGAAAGCCCAACCTCTTCAGAGGTCAACCTAACCAAAGAGTTACCCACAAAGAGAGAGATGAGAGTGGAGAGGGACATCAAGTAAAGAGAGAACACATTAATTGGCACCGTAAGAGATAATATACAGTATCTATATACAAGAGAAAACATTAAAGTGGATCTATCTTTTTCCTAGTTGGTGTCAAACTCCTTAACTAACTTCAATGGATTCAAGCCCATTGGATGAAGACAAGATATATGGGTCAGTACACTGATGGGCATGTACTGCAGCCTTCTTACAGCTTGTGACTGAGATTTTAAGATTTGGCAGCAGAAAATTTTTAAATAAAATTTTGCAAAAAGGGAGTTTTCTCATAAAGGAATATAATTAGTTAGATGAAACAATTTGAGTAATGATCAAGCTACTGCCATCATAGAAAATTCTACAATGCTACCTCTGATAGGATTACAAGGTCAGCTGCCACATTTTTCTATGTCAAATCAGAAGAACGCCAGTTACCACTACCTTTACCATGCCAACATTGGCCACTGGATGCACCTAGCTGTGTTGAGTTGTGACAATTTCTTACTGATTAAAAAATTACCAGTAACAATAAATAGATAAATAAAAAACAAAAAAAGGGGCTTTAATAAAAAAAAAACTCAAAAAAGGGGCTTTCTTATATATATCTATGGAGGAAGAGATACAGTGAGATAAAAAATCTGACAAAAAAGAAAGGAGGCATCAATTGTAGTGTATACAGTGTAAGTGCAAGCATCCAAAGGGGAGGGAGGAGGAGTACCTTGGTCAAATGAACAGCATCCTGGAGTTGGCCGAGGACATCTCTCAGCTGATCACCTTGCAACAGGATGTCTTCAACAATGTCATGTGCAACCTGCTAGACTACCTTTTTAACATATGCTCAAAATGCCACACAATACAACTATTGTTGAGTTTACCATTCGCAACACAATGTACACAGCCAAACTTGCAGGTACACACACTTCATGTGATAGGGAATTGTAGAAGAATTAAGAAAAGAGTAGAAGAAGAACGAGGTACAAAGGAAATTCAGAAATCTTTATTGATTTTCTAATAGAAAGTTCTCATGAACCAATACAATCAGGTATGACAAATCTGAAGTTTTGAAATTAAGGGACTAAGTAGATATAGACATCCCTTACATATGCATTACTAATCAGTAGCATCAGACTTTAATAGGCCCAACTGATCCTAATCGGCCCACTAATCTTAATTAGGCCCAACTCAATGAAACAGGGAAAATAATACAGATTAGGAATTAAATTGGGGATTAGGAATTTCTACTCATTTTACAATATCATATCATCATGTTTACACCACCTTTTGCTATTCATTTTTTCTTCTAATATGCAATCATATAACCCCTATGTTCCAGAACTAAAAGATAATAACTTCAAAACCAGGGCATTTAAAACGATCAAAATAAGGCCCATGCCTTCAGGCCAACTAACGCCCCACAAACATGCACTTTAAATAATCACACATAAGATAGAGTAAAATCTCCAGTTTGCTTAAATTAGGCTTACAACTTGAGAATACAAAAATGATGAATAATGAAAAAGTTGTTGATGTCAATTGATCCTGCCCCAGTCCAACATTAACTTTTACGGTGTGCAAAAACAAAACTGCTCCCGCTCACAGATGCAAACATGTTAACTCTGTATATGTATGTAATTTCATGTTAGATCTAGCATGGCTTAAGTGATATACAAACCTCACTTCTCTTTGTTTGAGTGGACAGGATTTTGCTTAAAGTTCGAATACTGGAAAGAGGACCCCGGATCTGCTTTCAATTTTTGTTCAGAGAAGACATTAGGAATGGCTAAACAAATAAAGCGAAATTAAAAAAGGCAATAACAAAAGAGAGAAAAGGCATACTTGCTCAACTAGATTACTCATCCGAACATTATTCTGCCATGTTGACTGCTGAAGTAGCATTGCTTTCTGTAAAAGGACTACACCAGTGAGCCAGAAATTTAGGAACCAATATGCCAAGCATCAAGAGCAGTTCTTAAACTCAAAATCATATAACAATTAGTAAATGAGAAATCAATTAAGTCAATTTGCACTGCGTGCTAAACAGTCAATACATGAATAATTTATAAATCAATGTCAATTTTTCTTGTCATTGAATGGTTTGGTTAACCATATATCTAAAGATTTGGTTGTTCACAAAGCATAATAGCTCTATGCGATCCATGTAATCAACCCCACCTAAGGGGATAACACTTTTTTTTTTTTTGTTGCCGTCACTTTTTCTCACCAACAATGTTTAAATTTAGTTTGAGGGAGTGGGACATTTACCCAATAATTTCAAGCTGCAGAATCCAGGAGCACAAGTAAAAAAAATGAAGGTTTGAAAAGAACTGCCATTAACTTAAAAAAATGGCATAACTTTCCATTTCCAGTATTCCATGTTCAGTGCAATCAAACTGCGATGATAAAAATGATACAAGAAATATACCTGATCCATAACATATGCCACAGCTAGAGAACGTGAAATGTTGACAGCATTTGATATTTGCTCGTCAGTGAAACTTCCCATTATGGTTGAATTGTCCTTGATCTGAACAGATTGAATTTGTCTACGTTTTCTATCCAAAACAGGAGGCAACGAGTGAGTTTTCTCAACAGAGAGGCAACTATCTCGCTCATCTCTATGAGCTTGCTCAAAAGTTCCAACATCCATCAGCGGAAGCTCGGCAACCAAGAAACCAACAACAAATGGGTGTTTGACCATTGGGAAAATCATAGCCTTACTTTCTGGGATAACTTCAGCCTACAATTTATATTCACATCCATCAAAAACTCAAACTAATTATCTGAGAGTGACTAACATAAAGAACAAGAATTGTCATACTTGCAACTCTGAAAGCGCAGCTTCGGCAACACGTAAACCTGTTGGAATGTTAAAATGACCAACTAAAATAACAATGTCGTCTGCATCTCGAGGGTTGAGAGAAACCCTCCGCAACTCCAGGCGATCCATCACATAGCTACCAGCTGGTCTTACGTACACCTGGGAAAAATCGTCAACATTACTCAAACAAACTTTTTGGCAAGTAAAATAAAGCACAGAAAAAGAAAAAGAGCCTAACCGAGAGCAGAGCTTCAGGAAATATCCTACGAAAGAGGTCAAACTGTTCCACACAAAGCCTCTGAAATTCAGGACTAGGGAGTACTAGTGAGTTTTTTGGGTCCTTGTCAATCCGCTGGATGAACTCAACAGGGGAAGTAGAAGATTTACGAATAGCAGAGGCAAGAGCAGAGGCGGAAGCCACCATAGTCTGTTCGGAATCATCATCAGGCTGCGACGTTTGAGCTACATGGAGAAGCGTATCAGAATTAGGATTAGGGTTAGAGTCAAGAGTCTGGAGGAAGAAGGTGTCGGAGGAAGGAGGAGGAGGGGCAGAGGAAGCGGAGGCGTTGGAGAGGAAGAGAGATCGCGGGCGATCGAAAACAAGGGGGCGGGAAGTGGTGGTGGAGAGGAGGAGGAGGTTGGTGGTGAGAGAATTGGAGCAGAGAAGGTGGTTGCAGAAGCAGTAAGAAGGGAGGAAAGTGGTGATGGCAGAGACAAGCATTTTGGCTATTGAACAAAGAAACTGAGCTAAAAAGAGTGGACGAAAACTTAACTATCGTTTTGGCTGCCGTATTTAACCCGGCTGAAAACCAGTTGCCACGAACCACGACGGTTGCAAAATAGTGAAAATACAACCACCACTTCTTTTTTTATTTTGGCCTGAACCTCCACTTCTTCGACACCAGCTAATACTCCCTCGTGTAACTAAAGTATTAAAATTCAGGTCAATAAACCGGTTAAAGTATTGATTTAAAGGTTAATAGGTTAAATTAGATAACTAAACCGAAGCTAAACTAATGAAAAAGTTAAGATTTTAGGATAAAATTATAAAAGAAATAAATTTTTTTTTAAAGAAAATGGGGTGAACTGGTTTAGTATTGAACCGGTCCGGTTCACATGGGGCCAATTGTCAGGTTCACCCCTATAATATACAACAAACAAGAATAGTTACCAATCCGATTCACCAAATTCTGGTCTGAACTGACCGATCTGGTTCGGTTTTCTATATAGTGCATGTAACACTTAAAATATGTGTGAAAATACGTCTAGACTATGTCCAACATAAATGTCTTTTTACGAGTAAAAGTAATTATAAATATCTAAAATAGATGTAAAAATATATAAGGGTTCAAGTATAAAAATACACATAAAATGTTTTCAAAAATATACCTAACATTAATGTCTTTTTAAGAGTAAAAGTAATTAAAAACTTTTAAAACATATGTAAAGATATACACACTATTAGTTGACTAGTTGATTGGTTTTCTTCATTGAAAATGGAGATATTGAGATGATGTGGATGATTAAAAAATTATTTAAAGAGTACCAAGTTAGATGAATGGTATCTAATAAAAGCATGATAAGTTCTTGTGTGAATCTGATTCGCTACGTTATTTGTATTTAACTAATTAAAATATAACTACTCAAAAATTGATTTAGCACCTCTTAAATATTAATTGGCATATTAATAGAATTTAAAAAAATTACAAGATTCACATTTTCATTATTTGTAAAATTTTAATTAATGGATTCATTTATTTTGAGAAAAATAAAAATATCAAGATCACATGTAATCAACTAGAATTCATATTTGTTGAGTTATTGTATTTTAATTAGTTAGACCATAAATGACGTGGCGAACCAAGCTCATATAATAATTTCCCTAAAAGCATTACAACACATATAAATTTAATCCTAATTGGTTGATGACTCATCTAAAAAACTTATATTTTATCTAGTTTTTATGAAAAATGTTGGTTGATCATTTTGTTTTATTTTTTTTCTTAAAAATGAAATAAAATTTGAATTTTTTTTCAGATGAGTCATCAGCCAACTAGAAAATTTTTTTAGCCAAAATTAGGATTAAAATTATATGAATTGTTCTATCTACATTGGAAAAAGTTCAAATGATGTAGTACTCTTGGAGGATGTAAATATTTTTCCAACTTAAAATAATAATTTGCTAATTGGGCAAGAGAAATTAATTTTCACTTAACCCTTTATCTCCTCTTTTCTCCCTCTCTCTTCCAAAAGTTAGCAAATTATTGATGAGTCATCAACCAACAATGCTTAAAATGATATGAGTTATGTTTTCATTGGATAAAGTTCAAATGCTTAACCTTGGTCAGGGGTTTGATCCCTGGCCTTGGGTAATGGAGTAGCGTTAAATCTTCTGGCCAGCTGTACTTCCCATAGAGGAACCCACAATGAGCGGAGGATTAGTCATTGGCCTATCGGGCTGGGGGATATCTTGCGAAAGCAAAAAAAAAGAGTATGTAGATATTCCTCCAACTTGAAATAATAATTTGCTAACTTTGTAAAGAAAATTAATTTTCTGATAACCCTTTATCTCATTTCCTCTTCCTCTCTCTTTCAAAATATAGGTGACAATTAATTTCCCTTGCCTGGTTAGCAAATTAACATTATAGATTGTTTCTTAATAATTCAAGTCTTTCTCGGCGTCACCATTTTTTATCAAACAAATAGTTAACTAATGGTCAATATGCATTTTTATACTTATTTTGAAAATTCATAATTACATTGTCCCCCAAAAAAGAATTTGTGTCAGGCGTACTTTTAGAAAAATCTCACATGTATTTTGCACCTTAACCTTTTAAAAAAATCAAATAAAATGTCAAATAACGGTCCATATGTATTTTTGCATATATTTTGATGTTCATAATTACTTTTAGCTTACAAAAAAGTATTTGGTATTGCACGCACTTTTGAAAAAAACCTCATGTATTTTTGCACTTTAACCCTTCTTTATATTTGTCAATATTTTATTAATTTACCTCTATTGATGTTTTCTTAACAATAATAAAAAAATGAGAGAGAATGAGAGAATTAAAAAATATGACTATGGTGTTTTTGAAAATAAAAAAATATGGTATATTAACTGACTTAAATAACTTTCTTAATAGGCTAAAGTATATTATTAGTCATTTAAGTTTGGTCGAGATCCTCTTTTAGTCCCTTAACTTTAAAAAAATGTGTTTTTAGTCGTTAGCTTCAATGATAGAACATACTGAGTAAAGTTTGAGTAAAGTTAAAATAATGACATATTCTTATATTTAAATTATGTGTAAATAGAAAAATAATTAAAACCTTAATGAAGTTTCAAATTGATGTCAACATTAAAGTCTCCATTCAAATTATATCAGCATTTTAATTTTGCTGAGTCAGCATTTTCCGCCAATGAAATTAACAGTGTTAACTTAAAATGACTAAAAATAGACTTTTTAAAGTTAAGGGACTAAAAAAGGACTCCACCTAAATTTAAAGGACCAAAAGTATACTTTAGCCTTCTTAATATAATCAAATTAGATAAATATATCTTATATTAAAAATATGAACGAGCAAATTATTTACCAACATAAGAATTAGTGGACTAATTTGGGTAGATAAAGAAAATTATGTTAGTTATTTGTAATAAGTATATGTTGGTCTTCCTAAAATATCATCCTTCATTATGATTATCTTTTATAGAAACTCTGCAATTAATAAAGATAAATATGGGGAAAAAAATTATATATTTGAAAGGCAAAATGAATTTGGGTCTTATATTTAGTTACAAATTCAATCTCCAACAAACTACAAATGTAGTATAAAGTAATATATTCAATTCTTAATACAAGAGCTAACTGATTATTGAATTTGATTCTAAATATGTTGCAATTCATTTTATCCCATATTTATAATTTTCCCTTAAACTACCTTTATTAATTTCAAATGTTAAGGGAGTTTGTAACAAGAAGTAATTTTAATACAAATGATTTAAAATTCTATTTTTAAAAACATTAACACACATTTTGGAGAAATAATTAATTTAACTAATTTTTTCAATCTACCCAAATTAATTATGATCTTATATTCTGGATTGAGTAGAAAAAAGTTGTCATTTAATAATTTATAATAAAATTGTTGCCCTTTATTTTGGAGAAACTTAGGTATTTCAAGGAGTGCCATAGGCATATCGGCCTCAATCAAATTATTCGTAGGTATCAATATCCTTTAACACAATTATCCTTGGTAATCAAAAGTAAATGCATTAATATCCTTTTTTAACAATATGGTAAAGAACTTAAAAGGAAATGTAAGAGGACAACAATGAAAAGCTAATCGGTTTGATTTCAATCCTAGATCACAATGTTGGAAATGGTACTTACAAATAGAGGTGTATGTTTAAGAATGGTCAAAAGGTTCTTATATCGTTTGGGTTTCTTCAGGGAACGTGTGAAGAAAGCTTTCGATGTCTGAATGTGCCTTAAATATAAGACTCATTACCATAATTTTTCTAGGGGCCTCTAATCACACTGCTTTTTAATGATTTTCATTAATTTGGTGAAAGAATAAAGGTTAATCGGTACTCATAAGTTATTTGGTGATAGAACCTTGCCTTATTTGTCCCAAAAAAAAAAAAAAAAAACTTGCCTTAGAAAGAGACAAGATAATATCCTAATTTATGAAAAACCAAAGACGAAAAACTGTTGTACATCTTTCTTTTTTCTTTGGAAAAATTGTGATAAAGTCCAAATAAAATAAAAAACAATTAAACGATCTCATAAAATCTTGTAATTGCACTTAAGTCTTAGTTGACAACTTTATAAACTTTTATTAACAACTCCATGAGCGTCAATTAATAACTCCATGTGATTCAAGTGTAACTATAAGATTTCAAAGAATTTTTTGATAGTATTTTTTTTTAGTTGAGACTTAAAACACAATATTTCCTTATCTCTTTTTAATATACCAAAATGATCAAGTCCTTAATCTCTCTACATTCGTACCTCACTCCATCCCTCTCAACATGAGCTAGCCTCAAGACTATGACCACATGTACAATTGCTCTAAGGCATGTTCTTCATACTTATGGCCACCATATAATAAGAAGTGAGAAGGGAGAATGTGCAAATATAACAATAAAGTATTTCTTTAGGAGCACCTAATAGAATTATCTTTTGTTAAGTATAAAATTAGTAATAATCATTTAAAATTGAAACAAATTTTAAGGATAATTGCATTGAACGTTTGATAAGTGGGGCCCATTTTATGCCTAGTAAGAAGTAATAGACATTCAGTTTAGTTAACTAGAGTTTCAAAATTTGCTTCAATTTTAAATAAGTATTACCAACTTTGCAGAAGATAATTATATTGGGGGTTCATAATGCAATACTTTATTACTATATTTGTGCTTTCACCTAAGAAACATTTGTACTAATTTCACAGGACTTCAATAATGTATATCTTAGTATTATACATACATTTTCAAGATTCAAAATAATAATAATAATAATCATCATCATCTATCCTTGTAGTTTAACGAAATTTTTGAATTAAATCTTTCTATTACCTTTTTTTTTATTATTGAATTAGGTCCTCATAGTTTATACTATTATCAGTCCTTCCGCTAATTAATTTGTTAGATGCTATTAAAGCATAAACTAACAACATCTATGATCTAACTGATTATGTAGCAAGAGTAGCGATGCGGCCTATAACAATGTATGCTATAAGAATCCACTAAAAGAAGAAAAAGTAAAGGAAGAAAAAGTAAAGGAGCACCCGCCATCGTAAAACTGGGTCATGTTTCTCTACCCATCTTCATCCTTACATCTCACCAATAAAATTTAAAAAATAAAAAATAGATTAACATGACATACATAAATGAAGGGCTGAGATTAGACTGTGAGAAACAAGGAGAAAATTGCACAATGAGAAGATCTCCTTCCCATATAACTCATCAGATCGACCATCCCAAAAACCAGCCATCATATCTTTGTCTTATACACGCACAAAAAATATAGAGCAGAAAAAAAAACCGTAGGCCACATTGTTCTCTTCTTTTACATAAAAAAGGAACAAAACAACAACAAAAAACTCACAAAACTGTAGCTCTCCACACAAGCTGCAGAAAAAGGTCTAATTTCAATTGATGTACACTTTAACTGAACATGGAAACCCAAATTATGGGGGAAACACAAACAAAAACAAATAAAATAGATAAGCCAATGACTATTGGCAATTACACGATTAGGGCTTACATTTTATTCCTTTTCACTGTAGATTGCAACACATGCAAGTTCTTTTGATAATATGAGAATAACACCATCAGCATCAGGTACTTCACACTTCAGAGGCAGAAAACAAAAATGCAGAATTGCAACCTATGCCCAAGTGTCAGTCAAACTGGAAGGGTATAGTAGGCATCATACATGATCACAGTATAGGCTTTTGGGCAACATCAATCAAGTTCATTGCCAAGTTTCATGATCTTCAATAAAAATTTAACCAATTACTCCTAATTAAATTACAGGCTCCCTGCATTTCACCAGACACCAAAAAGAAAAAATTACATGGAAACAAATTTACCCTGTTTCAAGATGTACCATTAACAAAGGCAAAAGTTCTTAATGCCCGTAATCAATGATTGTCGCTCCAATTCCAGGAGCAAAATGGGGGGAAAAAACACTATCTGAGAAGACTAATAAGAGAACAAAATAGTATTAGGCTCTGGTCATCAAAAGTTGAAGATAACTCTTACTCCCCACAACAGCTGGGTCACCATCTCTCTCTCGATCTTGACCTGTAGGGCAACACAACTATCAGACTTGTAAAATAATTCCGAAGGCCAACAAGCACATTTACAGAAATTCCAAATCATATATATATATATATATGCAAAGAATTGGAAGCTATATGCGCAGGCTTTAGGCCTCAACATATAAACCGACCTATAGAAGGGTCTACTGACAACTAAAATGTTTGCATCAATTTTCTTAGCTATAAACTGGGGACCTGTTTCCAAGAGACACTTTATGCACACACTTTAGGTCTCAGCATATAAACCAATCTATACAAGGATCTATGGATTTCAGTAATGCATGCAACTATTTTATCGGTTATATACTTGGGACCTGATGCCAAGACACAGCTAAAACAGACTTCTTGCCTGGAATGGCAACAGAGAAAAGACAGGAATACAAAAGCAAAAGCTCACCTTTCCAAAACTCTGCTAGTTGGAAACCCTCTGTCCCTGGCACCATGAAATGGTCTTCTGTCATCAGGCCGTGTCCACACATCTCCTGTGCCTCGGGAAGGAGGTCGATCAGTGAATTCCATGTTTCTAGAATCCTCAAATGAGCCAGACTGAGAATGTTGCCTATCAGGAAAACCAGCAACCCTTCCTGCCCCAGAACCCGGCCTTCCCGCCCCAGAACCTGGCCTTCCCGCCCCAGAACCCGGCCTTCCCGCCCCAGAACCTGGCCTTTCAACAGCTTTTTGCCCAAAACGAACTTTGTCATCCAGATCACGAATAAGAGCTTCCAGCTCCCTTTCCTTCTGAAATAAGATTTCTTGTAGGCTGGTTTCGCCTCCACCACCCTCTTCCACAGATTCCTTCCTTGAATTTAATGTAGACTCGTTCCCAAGTTCCTTCTTCAAATGATCAATTTCTTCTTTCATCAACTTTTCCTCCCTAGTTTCTGGCCTGAAATGTCAATTTTGTCAGCAATCCAGATGTCAACATGAGCATATAAGCAAAAGATCAGCAAAATAAGAAATAAAGCATGATATAGTTAAACTCAAGTTGTTGTGCAATGTTAGACATAAGCATTAAGCTTGTTGGAATGCATCTAAAGTGACAGACATGTTTAAATGTATCACAAGTCTTGATTAATTGAAAACTATATTAACTGGATGGTATAACAACAACAAAACCTTATCCCACTAGGCGAGGGGTCGGCCACATAGATCATATAGTGCCATTAAGCTCAATCAAAAACCAAATCTCTTGATCTACCACTTTTAACAAAGCTTCAAACGACTTGATCTACCCTTCTCACTTGCGCATCCAATGGTCTTCTTTGTCCATGTTCACACCACCTCAAACAATTCTCTACCATTTTCTCTTCAATAGGTGCCACTCCACCTAACCTCGTATAAGTTCATTAAGAATCCTATGTTTCCTTGTATGACCACACATCCATCTCAACATCATCATCATTTCAACCACCCCCCAACAATAACTGGATGGGACATATCGAGCAAAATGTTTGCAACTTATACGAGGTTCCAAAGGAAGTTAATTAGAAGAGTATGAAAAAGGAGCACCAGGAGTTTTCCACTTTCTTGAGGAAGGTAGCCCCCTCAAAAGTGATATCAGTCTTATTTTCCTCTATAATTCTTTTCTGCTGAATCTATTTAGTACTTCCATTTCAGAGGGAGATCATGACTCCAATCACAATCCAATAAATAATATCCTTACATCAGTCAAAACGGTCTAAAAATTGAACTTCAAGAATTCTTCCTTTTACCATTAACATTGATCTTGCCTGAATATTTCGACCTTCACCCAGTTTAATTGTTTCTGTAATCAATTATTCCCACTCTTCAGATGAAGTTATCTCTACTCCAAATAAATTTGTCCATTTGGTATACTATAGCTACTTTCATACAATATTGAACCCAACATTTGCGTCAGATCCCCTGACATTCATGCATTCCTTCTTTATTATCCCACTATGTCTAGCCATTAATTATAAATGTATAATGGGACAGATAGCACAGAGTTTCTTTATTCTAAATGATACTCTATTTTTCTTACATTGCGTTTATGCTTATAGAAAATCCATGTGTTTCATTACCAATCAATGTCATCTAAACTCTACTTTAAAACCTTCAGACATCTTAGCTGAGCTCAGACATGATGTATTTGCCTGTGGCTTAATTCTCATGGGATATAAAACTCTTGGGCTCTAAGGCTACTGTTATGGTTGTAAATTACCAAATCTTATTTTTAGGTTTCATCAAATGACCTAATACCATGTTGCTTGCTTCTTCTTCCCCTTGTACAGTTAATATAGGATATTCAGTTCCCCCTGTTCATCTTAACAAGGTTTGCTAACCAAAGGAAAATAAGGGGCAAGGAGGAAACTCTAGCAGTGCACAGTTTATGGTATTCTGTGGCTTTTATAGCTGGTGAGATGCAGGCATCTTCAGAGGCATATCTGCCCCTCTAAATGCTTTATGGTTATATAACAAAGAGTGCACAATTTGAAACACTACAAGCTTTGAAGAATTTTATCATTGTTCTGTCCTGAGCTTTTGATGTATTTTCTGTCTTGATGATAAGTGTAAAGTGTTTTCTTGTTGAATCAATTTCATTCAGTCAAAAATGAAAGATATCACTTGAGCAAAATAAAATCAATTTCACACCTTTTTTCAAAGTATGTGCTTCAGAAGTAGCTACCACTAAAATGAGACCTCTTATGATGTAGATTTTGCATGACATGTTGCATAGATTCGAAGCAACACTAAGTATTTATGCAAAATAAGAACTATAAACTATTTGATGATAGTGTCATAATCATTGACCCTAGCTACATATAAACGCATAATACTGTCAAATAATCATTAGCACAATGGACAGACTGGAACAGTCTATTTAATTCAGCAACTTGCATAAAATTAAAAGGCAAAACTTATAGACAAAATACTAGGACAAAACTCTAGAATGATTCGGCTACATGAGTGGAGAGGTTCTATTTTTTCAGACAACAGAAAAAATGAAATTTTATTAAAGAATGGAGGTGGATGAAATATTGACGTAATATAGTGTACCAGAAGCAAGGCTGCCCAGTCTTTCCGCATATCTAACAAAGTTTGTCCATAAAATAAAACTCTAAAGCTAAACTCCAGAGAGATGACACAATAGTTAATTTGAACCTATAAGGAATCAAAGACAACCAATCAAACCCCCTGATGATATAAACATTTGCTCTCCAACCAAATGTTCCAGATCACAGCAAAAACATTCTATTGCCACAATGTTATTCCTTCATTTTTCTGTCCAAATTATTTTAACCATAGAAGACAAAACTTATTCTAATCCCGAATTTACTTACAAACCCATACTTCACTAATGTCATATTAAAGTAATGAGTCACTCAAGAAAATTCCATCATGCCCATTCACCTTCGCTTCTGTCATAAAAAACTCTTGCATTAAGTGAAAAATGCACCTGATTAAAAAAAACAAAATAGATGAAACTAGAGAGAGATAAAACACCCATTTGATGGGTGTTTGCTGAACAGGTTAAAGCATGTTAGGTTTCACATGGGAAATGGTTTTGGTTGTTTTCAACATGAAACCAAATATAAAAGTCACATTATCATATACATATAATAAATTGAACTCCATTTTTTTACAAACATGCGATATAAATGTCTTCAGTTAGCTGATATAATGGCCTAGGACTGGAAAGTCATTAGTCACTTTATTTGCTCATAAAAATGCCACTGAAAACCATATTTTCCAATATACATGTTAAGGGCCAAAAGTACCTTCAAGGGCTATCACATATATTTAATCAATATAATTTAACTGTTCCATTAATCTAAAGAACATCAAGAATCTAGAAGCTATGGATATGTACAGAAAAAGCATTTCCAGGTCCCATTAGGCTATCACCAGCCATTTATCAAATATTATGATGAGACACAGTCTTATGATATAAATTGAAAGCTAACCCGCTGGGTTAGTAGGCCGCAAAAGTGCAGAATCATCCTGTAAACCTACTACGACTATATCCCCTGCCATTTAAATTTTGCATTACCTTTGAATGTAACTTTTAGGTACAATTGTAACTTCTGTCAACATTGAGATATGTAAAAAAGAAAAAGGACCTACATTCTCCACCACACACTCATTTAAGAATAAAATTTTCCATTAATTTTCCTTTTGGTGGGTGTAACACAAAGTATGCTCCTCAGAATCACCAGAGCAATTCATCCACCACAAAAGACACGTTAAAATGAAATGAACTCATGTTGTTCTCTAAGACTTTAAAATGGGGATGGCTCTCGGAAACTTTTCAGGAACTGCATAAGCAATTGCTAAAGTAGCAGTGTCAAAGCCAGATCCACCAGCCATAAGTTAGGAGACTAAGTGAAAAGCAGCTGGATACCATACACAGCATTAAAGAGATCATTTCTAGTAAATGAGAAAATGGAAAATTTATAATGGATATTAAACTATTTACCAAACCTCAATATCCAGTAGAAGCGTATTTACCATAAAACCAGAGCAAAATTAAGATAGCATCTCCAAATAAGAAAAGGAAAACCATTGATTGTTACGCCATATCATCAGATTGCTATAACTGAATCATCATCGCTAAGTCATATAAAAACATAATGCAATACAGACCTGTCAACACCGCGATGCTCCAATTCAAGATCAATCTTCCGCCAATCTTTACCTCGCTCCTCCAGCAATACTTCCCGGGGTTTTGCATCCCCAAATGGATTCACTTTTTGTCTGGGTTTTACCACAATTTCTGCCTCCTGCAACCCTGTATCCTCAGAACGACTGGATTGAGCACTGGATGGCCTCATAGAGTGCGAACTTGAAGGCCTACTTGTCTTCTTAGCTTCAATTTCAGAGTCCACCTTCTTCCAATCCACGCCCTTCTCAGCCAAAACTTCCTCCCTGGGCCTAGCTGCGCCAAATGGATTCGCCTTATTTGTCTTCACGGGTTCATTAACAGGGGCATTACCTTTTGGCGGATCTAATATCAATCTGGGACGCTCCCGCTCGTTATCACGCGGTGGTCCCCTTGTCCAGCGGTCAGGCTCCACACCCGAATCGCGAAACCCAGGACCAAATGCGGAAGATCTAACAGGAAGAGGCTTTTTACCAATTGACCAGTTATCCTTCTCATCTGCCCTGGAACTACTACCAAGTGAACCATAGCGATTTTGCCGACCTGAATCGAATGATGGAAGAGATCTTTTAACCGATGCCCAATTATCAACCTCGTCTGCCCGGGATGGCTGATCGTAGTCCGAAACCCTAGAAGGGGGACCCCTACGTTCTTCATCAAATCCTCCATACGGTCTTCTTCCACTGCCCCATGAACCATCATTGTCGTCACGGTCTCGCATGCGACCTTGCGGTGGACCAGAACGGCCCCCATAAGAGGAGAACCCACGACTATACGACATTTCATCCGCAGAACGTTCTTTTGGGCCCGTAGGGAGCCGAAGCAACTCATCAGGCGTCAGGCGCGTATACTCGGCGGTGATACCACCTCCGCCGCCGGCGGAAATATTATTAAACTCCGACAAAGTCATTTTCTTCTTCTTGGTCTTTGTATTCACGGCCTCCTTAAGGCTGGGGAAGTTCTGGGATCCTGAAGCGGCAGCTGCTGCCGCAGCCTCGCGCTCTTCAGCCTCGGCGCGCTCGGCCTCGGCGGCCCAAGCTCCGGCACCACCCCATGGTTTAGACATTTTTGCTGAATCCAAGATCTGAAAGCGCAGAAAAGTGGAGAAAGGAAAACACAATAATGTAAATTATTACGGGTTCTATATTGAGCTGGGGCTCCGATGATGGAGCCGGAGCAACGAGAGCATGCGAAGAAGAAGAGTTAGCAGAGGAAGACTGCTAGGGAAGTATGAAGAAGAGAAATGAGCCAAAAAGTAAGGCGAGATGGAACATAAGCGGCAAATAGAGAATCGACTCAATTGAGATAAACAATCTCATGGGGGAAGGAAGTGATTTCCCCAGATTCTCACGCGCTCGGGGTAGGGCGTGGGACTGGAATGAAACTCATGGTTTGGTCTACCTTTCTCAACACCACATCGGACGGTTATTATAATTTTAAGGGAATGTTTGGAATAATAGTAGGAAAAGTGATTTATTTGTAATTGAATTTATGTATAAATTAAATTAGATATAAGTTAAATTATGCAATGTGATTTATATTTAGATTGACGGTAGTATAAATCAGTTATAAGTTATTTATCTAAAAGTAAAACTTATTTCATTTATATGTTGAAAAGTAACTTTTGATGGGAAATAACTGAAAAAGACAATTATGTGTTAGTTCATAAGTCAAACAAAATATTTTTTAAAAAAACAATAAATTTGAATATTTTAAAGGAATGTAATTAAATTTATTAGAATTCTCTAAAAAAGTCAACTGGGTCTTATAATTAAAAGCGGAGGGAGCATATAGTACATATAAATATATTGTGATGTTTATACTATTTTCGGTTCTAATTATAAGACCAAATTGTCTTTTTTTAGAGAAGTTAAGGAAATAAAATAAGTTACCTAATCATTTGTGTTTTTTTATAATATATTTTAGTTTATAAATTAAACAAAATATTTTAAAGAAAAAATATAAACTTCACTATTTTAAAGTATGTAATTAGTTTTTTTAGAATTCTTCAAAAGAATCAGATGAGTCTTATAATTAGAACCAGAAAAGAATTTGTCATAACAGAAAAATGAAAAGACAAAAAGGGAAGTCCTTGGAATTTGCAAGTGCATATGCATGAATAAGTAAGCATAGATGATGAGTGTGTTTGGAATAACAATGGAAAAAGTCACTTATTTGTAATTAGACTTATACATAAGTAAGATTGAGTAATGTGATTGCGTTTGAATTGACGGTAGCATAAGTTACTTATGTAAAAGTTGAACTTATTTGGATGATATGTTAAAAAGTACCTTTTGAAGGAAGTTATACATGCAATACACCATAAACCATTATCCAACTCTTCCAATGATCGATAGAAATTTAGGTAGTACTTTCCCTTAGGGTTTGTGCATCCCAAAAAAGAAAACAACCACCACAAACCAATACTCACCACAATCAACATCAACCACCAATACCAATAACAACCACAAGAAAACAAGAATAACTATAAGTGCAATAATCATTACCTTTGTGTTCTCGTTTTTTATTCAAAGACTCCTCTTCTTTCAAGCCCTAATCTCTCTTAATCTTCTTGCTAACATCAATTCAAATAAGGGCTTAGAGATTAGAGAAGATATTGAGCCACAAATTAGAAGAAAAAGCATTAACTTACCACAAATTTTTCCTTAATATTCTTCATCTTCTCTTTCTCTTCTCTCTTACTCTCTTGGTCACTTTCTCTCTCTTTCCCTTTCTATTTTGGACAAAATCTGGGGCTGCTCTTGCTATAAGAAGAGCTCATCTCATCTTAATACCATGTGCAAAATTAGAATTAATTAATCAAGTTTAATTATAGGCCACACAATTTGCTTTTCCCTTCTTTATATTTTTTCTTTGCGAGAGTCAATCATATCCCTTCATTTTGGTATCCACATCTTGCCCTTGAGACCATATATAATCTTTCCTTTTTATCCTTGATTGAACCACTAATTACCAACATGCCATTACATTTCAGGAAATTTTGGATTTCTAGACAAAATTTTCACCTAACTTTAAAAATTCATATATAATGATATAGATGTCCAATTGAGATTATTCCAAGGCCCAAATGTCCCTTTTTGAGTTTAGTTTAAGGAAAAAAATATTTTATTTGTTCGATTGGAATCATAATATTCCCAGGAAATTCATGTTTGAACACTACTCAAGAAATCAAAATATTTCATTGGCAAAACTTTAAAAATTTATATATCTTAACATATACATCCAAATCACACAAATAATATATCAAATTAAAGCTTTGATATGCCTACTTTTAGACTAAAAAGTTTCATTATTTGTGGACATCATTTACCCAAGCAAAACTGACGCATAATAAGAATGCCGCCAGTCTCATTTTAGAAATTATTTGAAACATAACTTGGCCATAATTCTTATACCAAAATCCACTATTTTATTCCATTTAATTTGTCATATTCTCAAGGAATTTTGGTGAATAAAACTTGAGATGTTACTCAAGGCACCCAAATTGACAGTTTTGCAATGCAGCAGAGATTGTTGGAATAGTACATGAAAGACATCAAGGAGGGAGAAGTCTATTAGGTGGAGAATTTTGAGGTGTATAATGAAAAATATAAAGCGACCATACACTCTTGGAAGATCAAATTCCACAAGGCAACATATTTTGAGCAAGTGGATTTCTAAATCTCAAAGAAACTATTCAATTTTGTTCCTTTAAAAAGCATTGCCAATTACACTGCACAAAATGAAAAACTGATAGGTATCTTATGTTCGTAATTCTTTTTAACATACCCATTGTAGATTGCATACTTTGCAATTTACTTCCTAACTCTGAGTTGTTTGCCAATTTCAAGAAAAAAAAACATATGTGATAGGATTTCTTCAAGCCTCTAGTGAGTTAGAAGACCAAAAAACTAACTGATAAGACATGATATTTATATAGTTTTTTTGAGGTGTTTTATAACTAAATTGCACACATATACCCTCAATTTGCATGGTAGTTATAGTTTATGGATTGCATGTCTCATACTTTGCATTTTGATGATTTAGGGGTAAAAATATAGTTATTTTATATCCTTCATGTAATTCTTCACTTTCCTTAGCAAAAGTTTCTTTGTGATTATATTTTCAGGCAAGCAAAGGAGAAATCGGAGCCCAAGATGGATTGATGACGGAGACAACGAAGCTTGAAGGCTCAAACACATAGAGAATGTTGTTCTGCCCACTGAGGTCGTGACGTGGACCTGTGAGGTCACGACCTGAGAAGTTTTAATGAAGCTGTGCGTTTTGGAGCAAAGTCAAGCCTGAAGGAGTTTCCTTGAAGCTAGGCCGTGACTTGAAGACCCTGAGGTTTAGAGCAAAGTCAAGCCTGAAGGAGTTTCCACGAAGCTAGGCCACGACTTGAAGACCCTGAGGTTGCGACTTCAGTTCGTAATCTTAAAAGATGCGTTTTGGATTAGGGTTTGTAATTAGCTATAAAAGGGGAGGTTAAACTACGATTAAGGACAATGATTACTCGTGAGATCTCAGAGTAAACCAGCCTGAAACCCTCGTTTACCAAATTCTCTCAAACCTAAACCTTAATCCATAACCCTAGCCTCCATCTACCCAAATTCCACCAATTCCAACCACCATAACCCTAATCTACCCAATTCCTC
>JBAGKO010000016.1:9144902-9160882 GCA_037177275.1 Acacia concinna
TTAATTAAATAACTTAGTTGGAAGCTAAATGTAAATTAATGTAACATATAAGTATAAAAGTATGAAATTAGATGCAATGGTAAAATAGTAAATCCATTATTGTCATCCCTCCCCTCTTAAACCAAACAAAAGTTTCATTCCCCTCCCATCCCCTCTAACAAACCAAATAAGGTTACATGCCCTTCCTCCCATCCCCTCCCTTCAAACCAAACACACCCTAAAAGTCTACCTCAATTTTCAATATTCATATTTCATCATAAGCCTCGTATATAAGTTATTGGGAAAATGACACTTAAATATTATTTGAATTTTCAAAACTCAAAAAGGTTTGTTAGCATTTTTAAAAGACACTAAGGTACCATGGACTAAATTGGGTTTTTTTTTTCTGAAGGGAAAAGTGGTACGGAAACTAGCGAATTCTATTACTCTTATGGGTAATCACATTACTCTTATAGTAAAAACTCACACTTTCCTTTGTTTTCCAAATTTGCTGAAGTGAAAAATGTTTTGGAAACTGGCGAATTCCATTACTCTTATGGGTAATCTCATTACTCTTATAGCGAAAATTCCCTCTCTCCTCTGTCATGAGCATATTTCTCTCTCCTCTGTCACTATGCATCAATGTCAGTGTTAGATGAATAGTGATAAAAGGAAAGAGAAAAACAGAGATAAAAAAATTGTAGCGAATTCCATTACTCTTATAGCAAAAATCCTGTTACTGTTCACATCCGAAATTTGAAAACTCAGATTCTTCCCTTGGGTTTTTGATATTTTAACAAACCTTTTGGGATTTTGAAAATTCAAGTGGTATTTAAATGGGATTTTCTCCAAGTTATTCCATCATCAATGTAACTCCCAATAATTAAGTTAAAATAAATAATTAAATTTAAATTTAGCATACGCAATATCATAAATCATAATTTTTCCACAAAACCCTAACTTTTTTTTCTCAAATAAACTATTAAGAAAAAAAAAATCTAAACTATACAAGCTCTTATTTTAATCTCACTAGCTCCCTTACAAGCGAAATAATCCACTAGAAGTCTTAAAAATTTGAAATCCATTGAACCCTAAATTTTCTATCATCAAAAACAAAAATAAAGGGTTAATATAATCTTTGGTCCCTCAATTTTATCCTCATTTTAGTTTTGGTCCTATAAATTTTATTTAGTTTAAAATATTAGTCTTTACTACTCAACAAAAGCTTGAACCATTTTATTCCCCGAGGAACCAAAACAATTAGTTTAAAATTTGAAGGATCAAAGATAATATTAACTTTAAAATAGACGAAGAGAAGTTTAGACATAAGAGATAGATAACTTACACATTTGCCAAAGAAAAAATTCAAGAAATCTCTGTGTGTGAGTGGTTTTTTTTCGTCCATCTCAAAATGTGTTAGTTTTTTTTTTGACCTGACAAAATGTGTTAGTTTTAGTGTTTTATGAAATAATTCTCTTCTATAGCATTTGAATATTGGTTTTACTGTTTAGATTGTATTGGGAAAAAAGCCGAATCGATATCTTATAATTTTAATTAATGAATATTAGCCCAGGAAAAACAACAGGCCGGACACACACACACACAAATTGATGAGCAAGCATGGGCTAATATGGCACCACAATTTGTGGAGGGCCTTTTGAAGCAATATCATCATTATTATCAAATAGATCTCTCATAAAGTTTAAATTATAGTAGGTTAGTTTATAAAAAATACTTTAAACACATTTTTCTAATCTCACATAACCTTGTTGATTTCATAGACTTAAAATTAATTCCATTTCAGTATATTCTCTTTACTCCAATAGTTACATGGTAAATTTTGATTACCATATTTTACTAAAATAAAATCAATATTTTAAAAAACGTACTGCCTTTAATTTTGTACTTCTTTCTTATATATCTAGAGAAAAAGATAAATAAATACCTTATAAATATTAAAAACCTTAAAAGATGGCTCAAATTTAGTAAATGACAAATAAGAGGCTTTGACAAAAACTTAATAGATAATGACTAAAATTAAACAGATAATGACTAAAATAAAATAACTAGAACTCAATAAATAATGACTAAAAATGACAAATTTTCTACCTTTCATTTGTCATTTACCAAATTTAAGTCATCTTTTAAGGTTTTTAATATTTATGGGGTATATATTTGTCTTTTTCCCATCTATCTATTTGAAACCTCAAATTGTTAAATAATTGACAAATTGCATCAAAAATTAATGTTACTTAAACTTAAGAATAAGATTTTGGATGTTACACCGAGTTTCATTCAAGTCAAAAGTATAAAGATTAAATTGCACTAAGTTAAAATTTAGGAATTAAGTCAACAATAAGACAAAACTATAGGTTTAAGTGATTAATTTTTATTTTGCACAAATATATGATTAAATGGGCACAAGTGGTCCCAACTTTTCTTTGACATCAAGGAGATACAATACATATAATAAAGGTAAAAGGGAATGCTAGGGTTCAAAGCAGCCCATAAAAAGGTTAAATGGGAAAGTGGCCACAGCTTTTCATATATGGGCGGCCTACATTCATGACTAACAAACCCCATCCATCCATTTCCCAAAGAAAAAGTCAAACTTGAGCACAAGAAGAATAATGAATAATTTAAAATGTGAGGTTTGGAATGATTAAAACACAGATCAGGCGAAGTGATTTAGGTACACACACGTATTTTTGGGGTTTTAAAACTGATTTTAGAACCCAAAACAGCGATAGCTCAAAATGCAAGCAAACAAGCTGAAACCAAATTATTAAAAACCCTGGTTGGCAACCCTAAACCACGTTGTATCAAAAGTTGTTGAACCTATTTAGAACTTGTTTGGATTGGTCTTTGTAAAAGGATTCTTATTTCAATTTAATTTCGTAAATTAAAGTTGAGGTATGAGTAAATTATTGTGGTGTGAAAATTTATGTTTGGGATAAGTTTTATACGTAAGACTCAGTTTGACAACAACTTATTTTGATAATAAATTAATAAGTTAGTTGAATGATAAAAAGCTGCTTCAGTTTTAATATGCCTTTTGGTCTTAAGTAAATAAGCAAACTCAATCTGCAAGGATATGAAAAATTGCCAGTGTCATAGACATTTATAATTATTAATAGTATTAAAATGCTTTTGAGATTGTTCAGGATCTCAATATAAAAGTATACTTATGTAAGTTGTGATAAAAACTCCTATTATATATTTATCTCCTATCACATCAAATTGAAGAGCGGACTTTAAAAAATCTATGATCGCTTTCCAAGTTCCACTAGTAGTGTCAAACAGCTGAAGTCTTGTTAATAATCATGCGGGTAATGAACCAAAATGGATATATGTGCAAACAATTTGAGGTTCATAGACTCAGAACTAAAGGCCACTAAGAAAACTTTTGGCATCCGACATCAGTATGTTTCTTCATAGTACATTAAGCACCACAGATAGAATTTAAAACTTCACACAGTTCTGGTACAGTAGTTACTAGTTAATCTAGTTGCAAAGCTGAAAACAACCGACCATAGCCAAATCTGACGGTTTTTCAGTCGTTTTCAATTTATGCATATCTCATTTATATATATATATATATATATATTCCACTTCATCATAGTAGCTATCAAAGAACTATGCCTAAGCCTGATCTTAAAAATCTAATTTCTGCTAATAAAAATTTGTTAGAATTCACTGTACAATCCATACCAATTTTCTTTGTGATATACAATGCTAGTTAGTCGAGCTAATGATTTACCAGATGAAGAAGACATAAGATCTTAAACCAACTCTTATTTTTTGCCACAATCTGTTTTACAAGAAAACAATGGATTTAGACAGAAAACCATGATTTTCCCATCTCAAGCCATTTTTTCTTGCTTTTAAGCTATTTTCTAACGTACATTATCTAAAACCACTTCTATGAGTTCTATCACTTTTCTGATGGAGTTATTCTCCAAGAGCTAATCTAAACACAGAATAAGCATCAGATTGAACAGTGACAATTAGAGAAGGAAAAGCCTTCACAAGCTGTTGTTTTCCTTCCTTGTCTCACAATTAAGGTCTTGGTGGCCTTCTTCATGCTGAACAAGATATTTTGCCATGTGTTCACTCTGGACTGGGCCTTCACTTGCAAGCCCATGTTCATCTCTGCCAAATCCTCCGCCGCAACCGTCAACACCTCCTCCGGCTCGGCGCCGTCCAACATCCAAACCAAGCACCAACAGAAACCCTTCGATATCTCAGAATCGCTATCCGCTCTGAATCTCATTCTCCCTAACTCGTCCATCTCCGCGATCACCCACACCTGAGTCGCGCACCCGGTCACCCTATTCTCCTTCACGCGAGCCGATTCCTCCAGCGGCGGCAGAAGCGCCGCAAAATGTAATAGCCTTTTCACCCGATCGATTGGCTCCAAGAGAGACCTAAATTCCGAAGCGAGAAGATTAACCTTATAGGAAACGGCGACGTCCGATGGCCAGGTGGGGGAATCAGAAAATCTAGAGATTTGAGGAACGGGATTAACCTCAGAATGCGATCTGTGAAGAAACCGATTCCCTTTGTTGTTGTTGATCCTGAGTTTGAATTTGATGTGTTTAGGATCCAAGTGCTTATGGTTTGACAATGTTGCGAAGGACGAGGAACGCAAAGACGCCAGACTGGTGAACGACGATGCCGGAGCAGACGCCATATTTACCATATTTGGGATAGAATCGGCTTCAATGAAGTCAAGAGGAAAATGATGAAATGAAGAGGAGGAAGAAGAAGAGATCCATGAAGTGAGGAAAATTGTGCGATGACTGTGATTTTTATGGTCAAGGATGGAAGATGTAAGAAACAGAGGAAGAATATTAAAATTTTAAAATATTACGCAATTGCTTACGGTGGTCCCACCAGCCAGCTCTTACGTAATGGCTTACATTACAACGAACTCGTTTAATTATTAAGCATAAATATTTTTTGGTGCAAAAATCCAATGTGAGTCACATTCTATATTTATAAATTTTACATCATGCGTTGGAAAAAAAATTGCATTATGAATTCTATAATTTATAGTAACATTAATGTTTTATATTGATATTCTGGAAATTGCTTGATATGGCTTCCACTATTTCTTAAGCTCACCAATGGGTTAACTATAAATTTGTTTTACTTGTTTGACTGTAACTTATAAAAAATGATTTATTTTTATAACGATTTATGATAAAGAACTTATAAAAATAAATGATTTATGAGAAGTCAATTGTGTTTGGATTGTAGATAGGAAAAATGACTTATTGAGAGTAAAATAAGTTATTTGTATTTATATTAAGAATAAAAAAAATAATTTATTAGAGATAAAAAAAGTGATTTATTTTCATAAGCCATTTTTTTTAACTTATAAAAATAAGCTATTTATTTTAATAAGACATTTTATCATAAACCCCTATCAAATACTTTCTTTAGTCTTAAATATAAGACTCATTTTTGTGTCACAAAAATATGTCTTATATTTAAGAATGGAAGGAGGATTAAAAAACGCTCATAGGCGGCTCTAATTTACACTAATAATAAATATTATGGTGGCGGACTCCAAGTCTAAGATATTGGCCCAAAAAAAAAAAACAACTTAAAGGCTTCCAATTCCAATTGTGAAAAGTCTAGAAATTTGATTAGAAATTACTTCTTTTTTTCACATTTAACAAATTTAATCTTTTATCATATATAAGTTATAAAAGTCACCAATTTGTTATCCTAGTGGCAAAAATATTACCTTAACATGATTAAAAATTTCACATGTGGACCCCAAGTTAAAAGTGTCAAATTAAAAAAGCTTCATTTTATTTTCCACAAGACCTTGTTCAACCATCTTATTAAAAAAAATTATAAAAACAAAAATCAACGTATCATTATTGTCGATGAAACAACGTCATTCGGCTGCTGTCTCCTTGCCAACTTGGACACGTCGTACGATACTTAACATTCACTTCGGACTTTTGGGGCCTTTCTGTTGAAATTTTACTTAAATATGGAGCCAGTCTGTTGAATTTTACTTAAATAAAAATAAGAGAAAATAACACTTAAATACCATTTAAATTTTCAAAACTCAAAAAGGTCTGTTAATATTTTAAAAAGACACTAAAGTACTATGACCAAATTGAATTTTTCAAATTTAGTGATATGAAATGTAATCTACAAACTAGAGAATTCCATTATTATTCTTGGAAATCGCATTAGTCAACTTACATAAAATCCCCTCTTTTCTTTGTTTTTCAAATTTGGTGATTTGAAAAGCGATTCACAAACTAGTGAATTCTATTACTATTTTTGCAAATCCTATTACTCAACTTGCGACAATTTCCTTTCTCCTCTGTCATGGGCAAATTTCTCTTTCCTTTGTCACTGTGCCAGTGTCAGTGTCAGATGAATAGTGTTGTTAGAGGGAGAGAGAAAAACAAAGATCATAAAAAACTAGCAAAATCTATTACTCTAATTGCAAATCTTATTACTCATCTTGCGAAATCATGCTACTGTTCACATCAGAAAATTTGAAAAACCCAATTTGGTCCATGGTACCTTAGTGTCTTTTTAAAATGTTAACAGACCAATTTGGGTTTTACAATTTCAAATGGTATTTAAGTGTCATTTTCTCTAAAAACAAAATATAGAATATTTCTGGGACAAATAATCTAAAGAAAATGACAAATAATTATTGTTTGAACTTGTAAAACCCCAAAAGTCTTTTAACATGTTGAAATAATAAAAAAGTGATGCAGTGGAAATATGAAATTTTGAAGTTTACATATTTTCACTAAAGTACCCCTAATATTTAATTAAAAGAAAAAAAGAAAAAAATGTACCCTCATCGAAGCACCACTGCTGGCTCCCACCAGCGAAGCTATGACAATTGTGGTTTTTTCCTTTGAGGGAATTGTTTTTAATGGTTTCAAAACTATAAGCCAAAGGTGGAGGGTTTTTTCTTTCTCTTGAAATATGTGCCACTAAGCTTTTGCAATATTATGGGAGATTCAAATTGTCAGTAAGAATCACCGGATAGGAAACTAGATGATGGTGTATCTCAGGTTGTAGCAAAAAAAGTCAAAAAAGGAGATTAAGGAAGATTCACTAATGTTAGATAACATGGAGGATGCGGAGGGATGTTTTACACATGATACAAGTGTAGAGAAGGAAGCTGAGGAGAGTCAAAGAAAAGAACATGTCTCTTACAAACAATATTTATTAGGATTAAAGGGGAAAGATTTTAATGGGGTTGCAAACAGGAGTTCTGAGATGGAAGATGACCCATTACTTTCATACCTGCTTGACAAAGAATAGGAGTTACCAAAGCCATATGAGGAAATAAAAAAGCTCATACAAGTGTATCCAGTAGTTCCCATTACCCTTGATGAATTTAAGGAGGACTGTAGACCATGGAATAGAGCACTAATTATCACTATTCGTGGCATCAGCTTTAACTTCTATTGATTGAAGGAGTATCTAAGTAGACTCTAGGGATTTAATGACTTTGAACTTATTAACTTACCAAATCATTATTATCTGGTTCGATTTAATGAGGAAGGAGAATGGGGGTATCAGAGTATAAGAAGGTACTTTTTGAATGTCCATGGGTTATAACTCAGCATAGTGTCCTTGTGCAGCGTTGGTCTCCTTATTTTGATCCTTTTTAGAACCCATTAGGCAAGATAGCAACCTGGTGGATAATTCCTAATATTCCTATACACTGTTATTCTAAGAAATATATGTGGTGACTGGGAGATATGATTGGGATAACTCTGAAGGTGGATCTTCATACAATCGTGAATATAGAAGATGAGAAAGCAAAGGTTGAAAGGGGGAGATTTACAAGAATATGTGTGTAACTAGACCTCCATAAGAAGTTAGTCCCAAGAGTCATATGCTCTACAGCTCTGTTTAATATAAAGTATGAAGGATTGGGGTCAATATGTTTCACTTGTGGAAGATATGGACATAGGAAAGAAAGTTGTCCATGGAGTGTATATTTATCCACACAAGAAAGAATGCATAACCAACCTCAAGGAGCTTCTCAAAAACCATCAATGTCAGCGGAGACAAGGTTGCTATCAGAGGAAGAAACATTTGGTCCTTAGATGCTGGTTAAAAATAGGGCACATGTATCGAAGCATGAAACCTTTAGAGATAAGTATACTGAATCTGGTATGGGCTCGAAGTATGAAAAGAAAAGGGGAGGTCATATTGTACAATCGAAATTTGTAGTCATTAGGGAACTAGAAGAGGTAGCAGAGGAAGCATAGGAGGTAGTAGAGGAGAGGTTAAGGTATAATAGGCATAAGGGAAACCAAGTGGATAAGACAAGAGCATTGGCCATGTATGAGGATAACAAGGGGGTCAGAGTTTGAAAACGATGGCATAAGGAACCAAAGGAAAATCAAAATAAGTGCAGGTTTATAAGCCAAAGCCCAATGTATCAGGTATGGGTAAAGAGAATAAAAAACCAAGCCAAATTGGACTACAAGAACAGGCCCAAGTAGAGAAAAATAAAGGAGAGGCAGAGCAGGTGAGTGATAATAAAGTATCAGAGACCACGGCCAATAGGGGAAAAAAGGGAGTATGCCATATAGCAAATGTTGTGGTAAGTGGAAACATGTAGAATTCGATGCCCACGGTGATTGAAGTTGATAGCTCTTCTTCATGGAATTTGATGACTAAAATTAGTGCGTCACAAGGTGACTATAGGGAACTTGTTCCAGTACCCAAAAACCAATCCATACCAAGCCAGCTTATTATTCCTGCTTCATTGATTAATGTAAAGGATAAAATGATGAAGATGGAAACCCAATTAGGGAGTGGAGAGAGCATTAGACTTGAGCAGAAAAAACCCGGAAAGAAGGATAGTGGGGAGCGAAAGCCACCGGACTTGTAAGGTATGTATCAATCCTTCTCTGTTCCTTAGGTAGTTATGATTATTGATTCATGGAACTGTTGTGGGATAGGAAGCAAGCGTTCCCACAAATTTTCAAGGATATCATAAAGAAGTATAACATTAATGTGATGGGTCTATTAGAGACGAGATAAGTAAGGATAGAGCGGAAAAGGTAGTAAGGAAATTGGGGTTTAGTAACAAGATAAGAGTGGAAGCAATGGGCTATACGGGGATTTGGGTTCTTTGGAATGAGTCAGAGGTGTCAATTAATTATATCTGTTCTACAACTCAATTTCTCCATTGTAAAATTGAAGCTAAGAATTCAAATGAGTTTGTGTTCTCAACATTTGTTTATGGTGAGCCTAATTGCACAACTTGTAAGGAGCTATGGACTTCTTTAGGAAGGATGGCCAGATCAATTGAGGGGGGATGGTTAGTATTAGGCAATTTTAACTCTTTTCTATGTCCCTCTGATAAAGTAGGGGGAGCAGAACCAAATTTCCAAGACATGAAACATTTTTAAGAATGGGTGAACTCTTGTGATTTGTTAGAAATTCTAGTGGTAACAGATCACTTTATGTGGAAAAGAGAAGGAGTGTGAGAAAGACTTGATTGGGCCTTTTGTAATTTTGATCGAAAATTAGTCATCCTCATTTTAAAGAGTTCCATCATCTCAAATGTAAATAAGATAATAGAGTCTTAGTGTTATCTGGTGGCAGCAACATAAATAAGGGAACCTCAAAAAAGTTCAGATATCAAGCAACATAGGACCTTGAACCAGAGTTTTCAACACTATCAAGCAAGCATAGGAAGGTAAACGTTAGAGGGAAAGTCAGTAGGGGTTTGAAAGAAAGGCTTTAAATTGGAATGAAAATGTAGTTGGTAATATTCCCAAAAAAAATGTTGAGGCAACTTTACACCCAAGAGGGGGTGAATTGGGTGTTATAAAACTTTCCCGGAAGCTCAAGACACAATTGCGTATACTAGCTCGGTCAAAACTCATGACCTACGTCCAGTTCTTAATAGCCACTGAGTTCCACTAATCCTCAAGATTTCAATGGGTTCCTGGTGCCACAGTACAGACTCGATTGATACTTTAAGAGTATACACTCCCACTTACAAGTTACAATCGAAGTCCCCACTCAAAGTATCCCAACTTTAAGCAACTCATAAATGATTTCATAATGTAATAAATACTCTATCAATAGAGTTGAATGATAATCACTGAAGAACAATGATAGAAAATGAATGCAACACACTTAAAAAATTATCACTTCAGTCATTAGTTGTTGCCGTAATTAATGTTCAAGTATTTATATTGTCTAAGGAATTGTTGTCCGTTGAAGTTTTGATTATAGCTGTTGAATTCTTATCATTCCTCTAGGTTGTTTCTGTTGAGACACAATAGATTTCCTTCTCAGTAATAAATAGAGCTGTTGAGACAAAGAGAAGGTTGGTAGGTAATGCTTCTGACACAGTGACCATTCCGGTTGATTTGTGCTTGTGTGTCTTTGAAAAGAATCATAACCTGTTCTTATACATAATAAAGGTCATTTGCAAAGGTTAGAAACAAGTGGGTATCAATATAATAGTAATTTGAATGATTAAGAAGTTTAAGCTACGATGCTCTGTTTTCTAAAAAATTTGATTTTTGAAATTCCCTTGAGGTTCTTGGGCTTCCCTCGAGGTAATCCTTAAGAATTCAGTACTCTCGAGGATTTGGTCAGAAATCTACACATGATCATTTATAAAAGTGATTCCTCAAGAATTTTACAAACTGAGATTACCTTGAGGATAGAAATTACCCTTAAGGATTCAAGCACATTGACTAACACCCATGAGGAACAAATATTTACTCAAGGTTATATTTTGAAAAACATAGTACATAGTATGCTTGCACCCTTGAGCTTAAAGACCATCCTTGAGGTATCGAGTTTCTGATAAAGAATAATTCATAGCATATGAAAATGATTCAGTTTAAAAATACTTACCACCCTCAAGGTCAATGAGTAACCTCGAGGTTTCTTTGATGTTGGCCCACTTGCAAGGTTTTAAAGTGGCCTTGCAAGGTTGCCAAAATTGTTACAGCCTCGAGGCTAGAGACCACCCTTAAGGCTCCTTCTAATTTCTCAAGACTGCAAGGTTCTATTGCAACCTTGCTCCCATAGTAAGGTTTTGTCCTAGCCTTACTGTTGAGAGAAGGACCGGTAACCTTGAGGTTAAAGCTCACCCTCGAGGTTGGGGTCACATCTTGCCAAAGGAAAGGTTTTGGTCCAACTTACTACTTCAGTAAGGTTTTCCACTAACCTTGCTGTTGTGGTAAAAGTCTAATTCCCTTAAGATTACCCTTCACCCTCGAGGTTAGAGTCACAACTTACTAACAACAAGATTTTGGTTCAACCTTGCAATCACAACAAGGTTTGAGATTAACTTTGCTGTTGTGGTAGGAGACCTATAACCTCAAGGCTGTACCTCACCCTCGAGGTTGTAGCTCCTCCTTGCCAACTTGCAAGGTTTTGGACAAACCTTACACAAACAACAAGGTTTATTCAAAACCTTGCCTCAGAGCATAGAGGACTGCAACCTCGAGGTTGATGACCACCCTTGAGGTTGCTGGTTACTCTTTGTTCTCAGCAAGGTTTGCTATAAAACCTTGCCGTTATGGCAAGGCTTGCCATAAACCTTGTCGTTGTGGTAAGGCCGGCAATCCTCGAAGTTCTTATATAACCTCGAGGCTAGTAAACTAGCAACTCCTATGAACCAGTTTCAAAATTCTTCTTTCTTTCTTACTAAATGGATATTATTCAAGTATACCTACTTAAGTAATTTACCTTTAGTTCAACATAGTTTTTAAACACTTTCCAATCTATCCCAAGTTTAGTTATCATCAAAACATAGGATCTAATAAAGAAGAGAACTAATTCGGCAATTAGAAGGAATAGATTGTGCCAGACTAAGGAATCCTACAAATGGCCTTTATCAACTAAAGAAAACTCTTTGGATGGAATATAATAAGCTGAGTGCACAGGAAGAGTTGATATGGTATCAGAAATCCAAATGTGGGCTGAAATTTGGTGACAGAAAGTCAAAATTCTTTAATGCTTCTACTGTAATGAGGAGAAAGAGACAAAATATTGAAATGCTTCAAAATGAAGATGGGGAGTGTGTACACGATCAAAAGACACTGGAGTATATGGTGGTGGAGCACTATAAAAAGATTTACACAAGAGACCTAGAGGTGCTACCTGGTTCAAATTGGCTAGTGAATTTTCCGTCCTTAACTGGTGAGCAAGTACATATGGTTTAACAAAATGTAAGAGATTCATAAATTAAGTTAGCTGCATTTCAAATGGATGCTTTTAAGGATCCTGGACCAGATGGTCTTTAGGAATATTTTTTTTCAATCTTGTTGGGAGGAAGTTGGACCTAAAGTATGTGAACTGGTGTATGGTATGATATGTGATCTGAGTAGCATAAGCGAGGTGAACCACATGAATATTGTGCTTATATCGAAGATTAATCACCCATACGGCTATTAGAGTTTAGACTGATATCTCTATGCAATGTGTGTTATAAAATTCTGAGTAAGGTAATAGCAAACTGGTTTAAGGATGTTATGGATAAGCTAGTGAAACCAAGTCAAACTAGCTTTATCCGGGGGTAGGCAAGCAAGTGACAATATCATAATCGCCCAAGAAGCAATTCACACAATTCGTTCAAGTAGGGGTGGAAATGGATATGTGGTCATAAAGGTGGACCTCAAAAAGGTGCATGACATATTCGATTTGGGTTTTCTACAATTTACACTGGAAAGTTTAAGGCTGTAAATGAGATTCATCCAACTCTGTATCACATCGGTGACAATGAGAGTGCTATGGAATGGTAGAGAATCTGAGCCTTTTAAACCATCTAGAAGGATTAGGCAAGGAGATCCCCTTAATCCATATCTCTTTGTGCTTTGCATGGAAAGGCTTGGGTAACTCATTCAACACCTATCTCACCTCTTCTTTGTAGATGACTTGGTTCTTTTTTGTGAGGTGTTGTAGTACCAAATGGAGTAAGTTAAAGGGATTATGACTTTCTTTTGTGGAGTATCAGGACATCGTGTCAGCCTTCAAAAGTCCAGAATGTTTGTTTTAAGGAATGTTCACGCTAGATGGGCCAATGTTTTTAGCAACTCTCTCGTGATCAACCTTGCACCAGATTTGGGGAAGTACTTAGGAGTCCCTATCCTGCATAAGAAAGCAACCAGTGTCACTTTTAACCCTATTGTTCAGAAGGACGTAAGAGACTAACGGGTTGGAAAGGACAGTTCCTTAGCTTGGTAGGGAGAGCACTTCTTATCAAGTCAATGATTTCTGCCATACCATGCTACCATGTGCAAACTGTATTACTTCCTAAGGTCTTACTAAATGAAATTGAGAGGCTGAGTAAGGACTTTTTTTGGAATCAAGATGTAGGAACCAGGAAAATGTATTTGATATCTTGGGATACAATTAAAAATGGGAAGCAAAATAGAGGCCTGGGAGTTAAAGGCTTGAGAATGCAAAATATGGCCTACATCATAGTATCACCAAATTCCTTATAGGTGAACTGTCTTAGGAAAAAATATAGTTGTGGATCAGGGAAAATTCCAAAAATCGCCAGAAAAAAAAACCAATAAGTGATATGGAAAGCAATTACCGTTGTTTGGGGCTTATTCTATGAGAACATAGGAAGTAAAGTCAGGAATAAGGTAGACACTAAGGTATGGAGTGAATTGTGGTCCCCTTGGAAAGACCCTTATCAGCTTTTGTTGACAGGAATGCAAAAGGTTTGAACTTGGAGGATACGGTAGATGCTTTTATGACAAGAGAAGGGCAATGAGATTGGCATAAATGGAGTGATTTTCTTCTGCCATAGGTGATGACAAAGCTTCAGGTTTTAAGCCCCCCATCTTAAGCTGGAGTTGATACTATGATCTGGAGAACTTCAAGTGATGAACTATTCACAGTAAAATCAGCATATACTTTGATGTACAATAATAAGTCCAGACCATCGGATTCAATTTGGAAAAAAATCTGGTACTTGAATCTTCCTAAGAAAATAAAAATTTTTCTGTGGCAAGTTTTTCAAGAGAGATTACCCATAAATGGCCTTAGAGCAAAACATCTCCCATAAAATTCCAAAGAATGTCCTTTTGAGTGTGATAGTGAGGAGACAATTATACACTTATTGAGAGATTGTGAGGCTACTTGAAGTGTGTGGCTTAATTTAATTAACCTAATATATGTATCTATGTTTTTTATTGGTAATGTGTAGGAGTGGATCCAGTGGAATTTTAAGAACGAACCTGGTAATAGCAGAGTTAACTGGTGGACATGGATCAAAATTTTTGGGATGGGTTATTGGCTTATCTAGAAGAATTGTTGCCAAAAAACTATTCCAGGGGAGAGGGGATCAACTAAAAGCATTAGTCAACAGGTGTATATTTGGTCTTCTTAAAGCAAGAGATAATGAGCGTTTTAAACATCAATTGCTTAGAATACCAGACTGGATGATGTATGAGTGGACTAGACCACCGGAAGGCTATATACGTGTGGACGATGATGGATCTTTCTTGAGTCAATCCCGAGAGGCTAGTGGTGGTGGAGTAATATAGGATGATCAAGGGATCTAGGTGCAAGGCTTCCAACATAAATATAGGACGGTCCCATCTACTATGGCAGAGCTATTCACTATCCAGTCAGGGTTGCAACTCTACAAGCAACTGAACAAGTCAAGGATCAAACTATTTACTGATTCTTTAGAGGCAATACAGTTAATCCTCTATGACTGTAGGGAACAACATCTATGGAAGGAAGAGATTATTGAGGTGTGAGGTTTGATTGCATCAAATTGGGAGTTGGAGATAACTTACACTCCAAGAGAAACATTAAGATATGCTAATGATCTTGCTCGAGGTGCCCATGATATATGGCGGGTGACAGAAGAACGCTGTTGGAACCTCCAACATACTTGCATGTAACATCTAATATAAGAAATGGTACTGGTGCGCCAGGTGATTGCTAATATTAATGAATGAAGAACTGGATCAGACCGAATCGGCTAGTCTAACTATAAAATTGATGAACCATGAAAGAGCAAGCGTTTCACCCAAGAGGGGGTGAATTGGGTGTATAATAATTACTTGGAAACTTAAAAACTCAAACACGTATATTGGTTCGGTCAAACGTACGACCTACATCCAGTTCTTAGTCACCACTGAGTTCCACTATTCCCCAAGATTACAACGGGATCTTGGCGACTCGATTGACTCTTTAAGAGATCACTCCCCCTTACAAGATACAATACAAGTCCCCACTCAAAGTATCCCCTACTTTGAGTAATTCACAGGTGTTTGTAGAAGACAGTAATTACTATCTCAATAGAGTTGAATAATAAACACTGAAGTACATAATTGAATTAATGACAAATTGAATGCAACACACTATGAACATTTGTGACTTGAATGGTTAGTTTATTAGTTGTTACTGTCATTAATGTTCACGTATTTATGGTTTTCCATTTGTAGCTGTTGATATCCAATCATTCCTCTAGGTAGTTTCCAATGAGATACAAAGAATTTTCTTCTGGGTCATAAATATATTTGTTGACGTTGAAGAAGGAAAGTAGGTGAGGATTTAACTAAATTTGGTAAAGTGAATTTAATGCGTATGACACATTCACCACACCGGTTGATTTGTGCTTGAAACTCCTTAAAATGAATTGTAACCTGTTCTTAGACACTAGATAGATCATTAGCAAAGGTTAGAATCAAATGGGTATCAATAAAATTGAATCTTGAATGATTGAAAAGTTTACGCTACTATGCTCTATTTTTCTAGAAATTTGACATTTGAAATATCCTTGAGGTTTGAAGTCATCCTCGAGGTAACTCTTTAGAAACCAGTAGGCTTGAGGATTTACATAGAAATTAACACATGAAGTTTTAGAAGAATGTATCCTCGAGAATTTCATAAGTTAAGATTACCATGAGGATATGAATTACCCTTGAGATTGCAAGCATATCTAGATGGTACCCTTGAGGAGCAAATCTTACCTCAAGGTTATTCTT